>VYZU01031644.1:0-27548 GCA_013401355.1 Ceyx cyanopectus
CATCTGCAACTAGAGCAGGTTGTCCACCCTGTCCCATATGTAATTTTTAACCCCAGTTCCCCTGTAAAAGAAGAGCAAGGTGTTGCTGTCTCCAGCTTTCCTCAGCACCAGTTGGCTGTTGTGGGCATTCCCTCCCTCCCCACCATGCCCGTGTGCCCCCCCAGCCCATCACTTGTGTTACAGTTCCTGCATGGCCGAGGTCAGAAAGAGCTGAGCGTGCAGATGGTGCAGACAATGAAGATTGGCTTGAAGGACCAAAACAAGGGGCTCTTCTCCATCTGGCAAGAGATCTTCCAGCTCCCAAAGGTCCAGAGGTAAAAGATGGGGGCATTATTTAGGTTCTGCAGTGGAGAAACCTGAGAGGTCCTGGAGAGCTGCAACAGACCCAGCTTATCATCAGATCTGTGTGTCCAGCTGCTCTTTGGCCACTCTTCTTAGTGCCCAATAATTTGGCACCAGTGTTGCCTTCATTCCAGTTTGCAAGAGTCCAGATATTCCTTGCTGGTCTCCGTTCAGCACCAGGGTACCCTGAGCTCTTTCCTTTGGACTCCCCACAGGCACAGGGTAGGAATGGACTCCACTTTGCCAGCCCAGCTTCTGGTGAGTGATGAGGACCTGTTACGTCTCGGGGGATCAGCTGGCTTCAACTCAACCTCCCACCGCTTCCATCACATCCTGCACCTCGCCATCTCCTCAGGGGAGCAGGAAAAGCTAGCCCAGGTAGAGCAGCCAAGGAAGAGAGGTGGGCCCCTTCCTCTGCTGGGCTGTGCTGGAGTGAGATGCTCAGAATCCCAGCAGCATGGTCTGGTGGGTCCACCCTCCCAGCCTTGAGCCACCTCTAATCCTGCACCCTCTTCCAGGGTCTGTATGAAAATTTCCTGAGCATGAAGCTGCGGGACTCCAGTTTCAGCTCCGTGTGCTTGGCCCTGGAGTGGTTGGGCTTCTCTGACTTGATGAATCGGGCTGTCCTGCACGGACAGAGCTTCCAGCTGATGCGATACCTGCCCTTCCTGCCTGTGGCTTTCCACCTGCTCTTTGCGGCCACCAGCATCCCCCGGCTTGCTTACCCCAGCAGCCAGCATGAGGCAAGTAGCAGGGAGGACATGGTGGCAGCGTGGCTCTGGCTCTGTCACTTGTGGTGTGGCCGTGGCAGCAGCTAAGCCATCCCTGCTCTCTCCCCCCAGGCCCTGGCCAAGCTGAACCACATGCAGAACCTCCTTGTGTCCATGGTGTCAGGGGTGACACCTGGTGCCCGCAGCCGTGCAGGACAGCGAGTTCTCGTCCTGGAAGTGCTCTGTCTGCTACTGGACATCATCTCCCCGAAGCTCCGACCGGTGAGTCCTCTCACCGCAGTGGCAGGAGTCCTGCCTGGGTGACGTGTCCCCTCTGTGAACATCTGGGAGTGCTGAGGATATGTGCCCTGTGCTGCATCACCCGGACTGAGCTATCCTACAGTTTTGCCCTAAATTTTGGGTTGATTTGATGTCTCAGCTATTGCAAATGTTGGAGGAAAGGTGAGGATGTTGCACTGAGATACCCAACTCCTGAGTATGTCCAGGGGGTGTCCAGGGAGTTTTCCTGCTCCTCCTGGACACCTACACACAAGGGTGAGCTTGGTTGAGCAAGACTTGGAGGAACTGCAATCTCCTTCCAGCAGCTGGTTCATGTGGTTGAATTGGGTTCATTTACCCATCACGATGTCCAAGGGGACTGTCCCTGCTCTGTGAAGTACAGATGTCCCAAATAGGAAACTAAACTTAGTCTCAACCTCATGGGTATTAAGTGTCCCTTCTTATATTAGGCAAGATAGAAATAAAGGATTTTTGATTATGAGGGTGGTGAGACCCTGACTCAGGTTGCCCAGAGAGGTGGTTGCTGCCCCATCCCTGGAACTATTGCAGGTGAGGTTGGCTGGGGCTCTGAGCAACCTGCTCTAGTTGCAGATGTCCCTGCTGGCTGCAGGGGGTTGGACTGGATGACCTTGAAAGGTCCTTTCCCACCCAAATCAGTGATTCTATAGAGAGACAAACCCCGTGCTTCAGGTTATTTTTATGTTTAGAAGTTATTCTGGATTAATGATGCTTTTCCCTTGCTGGGTTCATCAGGTGAACACCCAGCTCTACAGCCTGAAGGAGAAGCAGCAGCTGGCAGACCTGGTCAGCACCATGCTGGCCTACAACCTCACCTACCACCAGGAACGCCTGCCTGAGGGCCAGTACATCTACAAGCTTGACCCGTAAGTTACAGAATCATTTTAGTTGGAAAAGTCCTTTAAGATCATTGAATCCAACCAGTCACCCAAGACTGCCAGGGCACCACTAACCCATGTCTCTCAGCACCACATCTCCACAGCTTTGAAACCCCTCCAGGGATCATGGGAACTCCCACCACTGCCCTGGTCAACCTGGGACAGACCTGGAAAACTCTTGCATTTTTTCCTAAATCCTGAGGCAGGGGAGAAGATGTAGGTTTCAAAGATAACAGCAGAGGGTTCGGAAAGGAGTCTTGAGTCTGAAAGCATAATGGCATCGAGTTGATTTCTTGCAGCCAGAGCTCTGCGGTTTCTCCAGTGATGGCAGCTGGGTTGGCAGGATGGCTACAGGGACCTGACCCTGACTTTCTCTGATGGCAGCTCTGTGGGGATTAGTTGCTTTTTTGTCTTTTTTTTTGAAGAAGTAACTTGAAACAGGGCTGATTTTGCTTTAATGGGATTTAAGTAAAGGAAGCAGCTGCTTTTGGTTGTCACTAGAGCTGGCAGAGGGACCAAAGCTTCCAGGAGCTCATGGCAGGAGGGGAGAGCAGGTCCCCCTTGGGCACATTGCACATGGGAGATCACTGTAGCCTGTATTGATATCCAGCCATGGCTGGACATGAGTCCCCCTGTGCTTTAAGCACATACAGAGCCATAAATGCTCCCGAGGCTTCGCAGAATCAGCGCAGACCAGACCACAGAAATACTAATGTTTTCCTGGTGCAAAGTTAATTACAAGAATTAGCTTCTTGTTAAGCAGCTGTATCTAATTACAGTGAAGTGCTTTGTTGATTTTTTCCTCCCCCACCATGGAAAGACTTGTGGGGGCTGCAGGGAGCTTCCGTCCCTTACTATCCCCACTCTGGGCTGTTCCCAAGTGGGAAAACCATGGGACATCATCGCTTTGCTTTCTTTTCCTTTTTTTTTTGGTTTTTTTTTGAGTTCTCAGCCTGTTTCCTGACCATGCACAGCAATGATGGGGACCACGGGGTGTCACATCCCAGTGCCACCTGTGAGTTGTGTCCCAGCACCTCTGGCAAACTAAGCTGCTGTTGGCAGGAAAGCCCAAGTTTTCTTCTTAAAACTTTTTTCAGTCACAGATTTGATGGCTAATTTTTAAATGACTGCAAAGCTACCTGACCTAGGAGTTTGCTGCCTTTATTTTAAGGGGAATAATATTGAACGTGAATAAAGCATTAAATATTTAGAGCTGGCAGAGGAACCAGCAC
Organism: Ceyx cyanopectus; assembly: GCA_013401355.1. NCBI lineage: Eukaryota > Metazoa > Chordata > Aves > Coraciiformes > Alcedinidae > Ceyx > Ceyx cyanopectus. The sequence continues at coordinate 3,481 of VYZU01031644.1, forward strand.
AGCTGGCTCCTGGGTGCTGGGGCTGTGCCTGGGCTTTGGCTATGCGGAAACAGGCCCAAGTCCAGATCTGTTGCAACAGCCTCATTCCAGCTAAAACTGCTCAGATTAACCAAAATCACTGTTTGTGGCCGTGTCTCAATCGGCTCCCTGCAGGCACCGCGGGGTTCACACAAAGGGTTGTGCTACTGCTCATGCCCATGCTGACATGTGCTAGCTTTTTCAGGGCAATCTGTTCAGCGCGGACCCGCCTGCAATTCTCTCTTTTTGCATTTAAACCAAGATTAATAAGCACATAATCCCTCCTGAGTTCCTATTCGGATGCAGTGCCCAACGGCAGCCTGTCTCCACATGGCTGGCACTGCTCACTGGGCATCTTCTCACGCTGCCATCACACGTGAAGAGGGCAGCTGTGGGGAAACTGACCATGGCCAGGATCAGACTGAGAGGCTGGGGAGGGATGGAGCTGGGAGTCTGGTGGGTCTCCCAGTGTCAGGCTGCAGTTTGCATTGTGGGTTTTTTTTCTTATTTTCAGTATAGATTCATTTTGAGTATTGATTTCTCTGCTTCCCTCCCTTCACGGTGCAGGAACGTGGAGGACATCTGCAGGTTCCCGGACCTGCCAGCTCGCAGGCCACTTACCTACCAGGCCAAGCAGCTCATCACCAGGGAGATAGAGGTGGAGAAGATGAGAAGGATGGAGGCTTTGCTGCAGGCTCGAAACCTGGGTGAGGTAGGGAGGGGGCTGAGGGCGAGGTGAGGGGGTGGCTTTGTCAGTGGGGATCAAGCCCTTATGGCTGGTGTGGTGACCCGATGTTTTCCAAAGCAGCCAGTGGCTTTTGCTCTGCAAATGGAAATCCTGGATTAACCACCACCCCCTCCAGTCACAGCTGTCTGCCTGCGTATCTGGTTGTGGGCTGCACATCTGCTCTGGGCTGACATGCCTCCAGGGTTCATCTTTCAGCAGGAATTCTGGAAAGAAACTGCTCACTGAGAGTTAAAGCTTTGAAGCCCTTTGACTCCAAAAGGGTTGTGATGAGATGTGTGTTCTAATTTGTCTGTCTGCAGTTTGTGTGTGCCTGTGGGGAGCTGCCTTGCTCTCTCCTGCCTCTGTATGCTCTTGCTGCTTCACTTTGATCCTCCCAAAGGTCCCAGAGCCCCTAGGAGGAGCAGAGTTACTCTGCCCACCAAAACCCTCCATGGAGTAGTGGGGAGGAGGCAGGAGAAGATGGAAATAGGTGGAAAAGGCTGAGAAACACCCCAGGTGTAGCTGGTGCCTGCCCTGCCCTGGTGCCACGGGGGTAATTAATCCCCGAAAGCTCTTGGAGAAGGGCTTTCTCAGGGGATGTGTGGGGTAGATTTTGCAAAAACATCTCTAAAGGCTCCTTGTTTACACGATGCTGCCCATGAAGCCCCAGGGAAAGGGGCAGCAAAGATGTACATGCCCAAAGTGCTGCTGGGGCTCATCCCACATGCTGCTGTGAGGCATAAAATGGTGAAAAAGTCCTTGCCAGGCCATTTGGATATTGCAGCCTAACCTAGCAGCAAATAGAGGGGGTTTGGGATAGGTGACCATCCTGCTCTTGGGCTTTGCAGCTTGGGGGGCAGATACCCAAATGTGAGCTCAGACAGCCCTTAGGGACCTTCATTCAGGCCTCTGTTTCCAACAGGAACCCAGGAATGACCTCGGCAAGGCTGGGGAACGAGCAGACCCGGAGCCAACAGAGACCCCCAACCACCAGCAGCGCTTGGAGCACATCATCTGGAGAGCAGCGGTGGCAGACAAGGTAAGGGGCTGTGAGATTTCTACCTCGTTTTCTACCAGCGCGTCCCTTGGCTGCTAGAGACTCACTGTCTCCATCGCTATTTATTTATTTTTAGTACAGTTTCTTTTAATAGAGTAGTTGGGCACCACGTGTCCTGCAAATGCATGGCTGGCTTTGCAGCATTGGGACAAGTTAGAGCTGGGTGACAATTATGGATGTGCTCCGAGAAGCTTTCAGGGGTGAGGAAGGAAAGAGATGGGCTCTTTGGGCTATAACAGCTGAATTTTGGCTCTGTGGAAGCTGCGGTGCCAGGGAGAGAGCTGCTTATGGGCTGGGGGGGAACCATCCTGCAATGGGTGAGCTGGGCTGGTCCCACCCTGGGCATCTTGGAGCAAGAGGTGGTCCCCTGCCACCACTCCTCTCCACAAGCTCACCTTTCAGACCTTGGCGGTCCACAAAACCCCCCACTTTAATACAAGAAGCCTTAAAATTTGCCTTTCCCACCTGACTTTGAATGCAGTTTGCATTTTGTGGGAGCCTCTGGCACTCTGGGAGATTTGCATCTGGCCCCTGTTTGGCAGGTGCTCGGGTTCGGGGGGAAGGGGCTGCTTTAGCCTTGAGCATTGGGTGACGGCCATGGGATGGGCCATGGGATGGGCTCTCACGAGTGCCTCAGACAGTGCCTGGGGCCAACATTGCTTCAAACTGGGCAGAGAGGGGTAGGGTCACTGGGGTATACCCCTTCACTGAGCTACCAGAGAGAAACTGGTTTTGCATTACTTCATCTGTGAACGTGACCATGTTGACCTTCTACTTTTTACTCTTCACAGCCTGAGACCGACTTCTTTGGGCGGCCACTTCAGCAGAAGCAGGTGGCCCCAGACCAGGGTAGGTGGCCCCAGCCTTGGGTGGGTGACAGAGGGACAAGGTGGCCATGGGTGGCCCCAGCCTGGGGTGGATGATGAGGAATGATGGGGGCTGTGGATGCTGCTGGGGGGGGGGTCCTCCCATTCACAAAAACTGGATCCCACACCAGTCCCACATAGGGGCTCTGTCCATAAGCTCTGCACCCCAGAGGACATCATTTGTGTGGAGAGGACATTGAGCAAAGTGACCTCGATGCAGCAGGAAGGGGATGCCCTTGGGCAGGTTGGTGGATTCTGGCAACATCCAAAGGGCCAGTGATAACCCAATTTGGGGCATCCAGCTGTGGGGACTTCAGGTGTCTGCAGGATATGGGACCTGAGAGCATCAGCTCTGCCCATGCAATCCCCAGGCACAAGTTCTGATTTTAAAGTGAAGAGTTTCTGTGTGTTTCTGACATCCATCTTCCTCCACCCCATAGACCCTCAAGCCTCCAAGGAAGAGTCAATCAAGAACCAGATGGGAAAGGCCATGGGTAAGAGCGACGTCTGGTTCCGGTTTAACGAAGGGGTTTCCAACGCAGTCAGGAGGAATATCTACATCAGGGACCTGCTTTAGCAGGGGGGAGATGAAACTGAGGGTATTACATAGAGGAAACTGAAGGCTTTTGACTTTTTAATCCATGGGTGAGGCATGTGTGCATGATCCTGGTTGGTTGGTTTTTTTTGTTTTAGTACCCAATTGTTTTGTTAAAAAAATAAAAATATTTTAAAAAATAATAATGAAGTATTGTTCTGTTTATTTTATTTATAAACCCTTAGTTGTCATAGTTTGCCTGTTTTTGCTGCAAAATGATATCCTACAATATACAAAAGAATAGGTAAAGTCACTGCAAATATTTGTTATAAAAGTTTTCTTCCTGTTACAAGTTGAAAACTCTGCCTGCAGTGGCAGAGGTGAGTGGAGGTCTGCGACTGGAAACTGCAGCCTAAGCCCCGAGAAACCTTTGCTGTTCCTGTCCTGCCTGTGCTTCCCACCCTCCCCGTGCTTTCCCCAGCCCTCCCCATATATAAAAAAGAACAGCTTCTACTGCTAAAAATAATAAGACAAGATGAGGGTGTGCAGGGTTTTTGTTCAGGTAGCCATATTCAGATGCTAGCTAATAAAAAAAGTGTACATTCAGCATGGGGGAACAAGGGGTTGAGGGGGAGGGGGCCAACCCCTCAGAGGATGGTGCATTTGCCTTTCTCCACCCAGGGGTTGTTTTTCATCAGCTCCGGGTTCAAGAAAGGATCTTCTGGAATGCCATCCTCGATCCACTTCACGAACCTGCAGAGAGTGGAGCATAGGGATGGGCACAGCCCCTGCCCGGAGTCACCCCGCTCTGGGGTGCAGCAATACTGGGGTGCACCCTGCTCTGGTGACAGCTGCACTGATGCATGAGCCCTTGTGCACCTGGATAATTTTTGGAGCTAAGGAGAAGTTTAATAAATCTGTTTTGTGTCACACACCCCCCACCCCCATCCCCCACTCCCCTGTCTGCAGCTGCACTTTTTAAAACTTGATACAGTTGGTTGGGGGTTTTTTTGTTGTTGTACGGTTTTGTCTTTTTTTTTTTTTTTTGATTCCCCTCTTTCTAAGAGGCCAGCAAGCACTGGGGGCCACAGGCTGGGTTAACTGGTGCGGTTGTCCCAAGCCCCTTCACCACGAGACAAACCTGTGGTGAATACCTGCCTTTGTCTTTGCTTTACAGGTTTAAGCTTGTAAAACAGTTGTAAAATCAGTTGACTTGCTGACCCTGAAGGGGCTCTTGAATGGCATCTGAGTGTCAGGGAGTCCCAAGGATCATCACTTTGGGTTTAGTGGAAGAACCATGGAGGGCTTTATGGGCACTTGAGCTGCTGAGCTTCCTGCCATGGGGTCTTGGAGGGCTCAAGAAACAATAAAGGGAAAAAAAAAATCTCTAAACCCGCCTGGTATCAGGAACCACAGTAGGGGGGGTGTTATGCGGATGGGAGGGAGGGTGGGCAGCCACTCACTCAGGTATTGTCTTGGAGGACATCTCCCTCTTGTAGGCCAGTTGGTACTTCAGGCTTTCCACCTCCTTCTTCCACTGTGGAAGGTCCCACTCATCCATGGTGGCAGCTGGGAGCTCCGCAGAGCTGAAAATAAGAGTGTTCATGCTGTAGCCCATGGACAAATCCTCCTCTGATCACTGCCCCCCTCCCCCCCCCCCAGCACTGCATCCCACAAAGAGGGGCATCCCACAGGATGGGGGACATGCTCAAGGTGGGGGGAAGGTTTTCAACCCCATTGTAGAGCACCCCATGGTTCCAGAAGCTTTTGGGGTGGTTCTCATGAGGCAAGTCCTGCCCAGCACAGCTGCTCCCTTGTAACCAAACTACGCCCACAGGCACATGCAAAACACAGGGATATGGCCACATTTGACTGCAGTTTGGATAGTACTGCTTGGGGTGGAGAACAGCAAAATAACAACCTGAGGCTATGTGGGGAGGGATGCTGTGCCTGTGCCACAAGAAGGGCCGTGAGTAGAGCCAGAAGAGATTCTTGTGGTGTGTAGCCAGCCCTGGAAAAAGCTCACATGGACAGTCACTGCTGATTTGGGGAGCAAGACAAACTGCCATGTACTCCCCCTCATAACTTTCCCCCCAGTGGCTCTGGGTGCTGGCTAATGGTGGGGATGTGCATGATGAGGAAATTGAGGCACAGCAGCTGCTGTGGCACAAACTGTGACCACAGGAGATCTTCCGTGAGCACCCGGCTCCTGGTGTCACCCCAAGAAACGGTGGTATGAAGGGACCTTCCTCTGCCAGTGGCCGGCTGTGACCCCAGCCCATCCTGCACACAGAGGCTCTGGAAAGCATGCAGCAGCACCAGTTTCTACCCAGGATGCCTGAACCTTTGGATGCCCCTGTGCCTCATCCTGCACCCCAGAAGCACCCAGTGCAAGTTCTGGGGGCTTGGGGGGCACGAATCAAGACACAGCTCAAGCCATGCGCCAGCACAGCTTGGCAGCTGCCTGGGCTCCCCCAGCTCAGCTTCGCTACAGAGCATCCCCCAAATACAACTGGGAGCTGTAGATGAAGGGCAAGCACTAAGAGCCCAGCATCCACCTGCACCTATGGTCCGGCCTCCCCGGGTCTCCAGTCCCTGCTGCTGACTCTACTGGAGGCAGATAGTGGTCAGCATCTTCATCCCCGCTCCAGCTATCCTAGTAGCATCCCAGTATCGCGGCCGAGCCTTCCACCTACCTTGGCTGGAAGAGGTGTCAGGGGGCAGCGGGAGCTGCGTCCGTCCCTGCCGGCTCGGCAAGAGGCCCCGGCCTTGCCCAAGCTGCCTCCCGCGAGCTCTCCCTTCTCTGCTGGCGAGTCCAAATCCGCTGGGTAATCTATTAATGCACGGCTGGTCCAGCTGCCTCCGACACGGCAGGAGCCGGATAATGGGAGCTTCCTCCCCCCGCTGCTCTCGGGGGATTTGGCTCCGCTGAACGTGAGCGCCCGGGATGGAGGCAGCGTCCTGGTACTCGCTGCTGCCGAAATGAGGTTACTCCAGTCTCCCGTCAGTGAGAGGGGAGAGAGGGGGGGGAGGGGGGAGCGGGTAATGTGTGGTGGGACACAGCGGCAGCCCAGGGAGGCACTAGCCCGTATCTCTGCTTGCACCCCCTGCCTGCATCCATTTCCACACACTCGTACCTGCACTCTACTTACATCCCCCCACACACCTGCATCCCTGCCTGCTCCGCTCCCCTGCCCCAGTCAGCCTCTCATGGCTTCCCTGGTGCTGGCAGAACCTTGAAGGGTTGGGGATCAGGGGTTACGTGGGGAGCGCTTGGTTAAAAAAAAAGGTGAGAAAAAGAAAACTATCCAAAGCAAACAGTTGGAGACTGAACATCTGGTGGGTGAAGGGGCAGGGTGAGCACAAGGGTAAAAGTGTAACACCTTTAAAAATTTATAATAGAATGGAACTTAGAGGGCGTGAATTGTTCCTGCTGAAAGAGACTTTTTAACATCATCGAGTCCAACCATTCCCCCAGCACTACCAGGACACTACTAACCCCTGTCCCTCAGCACCACATCTCCACAGCTTGGAAACCCCTCCAGGGATCATGGGGACTCCACCACTGCCCTGGGCAGCCTGGGACAGGCCTGGACAACCCTCAAGGGAAATAAATTGTTTCTAACCTAAACCTGCCCTGGAGCAACTTGAGTCTGTTTCCTCCTGTCCTGTCACTTGTTCCTTGGGAGAAGAGCCTGACCCCACCTGGCTCCATCCTCTTGTCAGGAAGCTGTTGAGAGACAGAAGGTCTCCACTGAGCCATCCTTTTCTCCAGGCTGAGCAATCCCTGGTTCCTCAGCTGCTACTCACCACACTTATGCTCTAGACCCTACCCCAGCTCTGTTGCCCTTCTCTGGCCCTGCTCCAGCCCCTCCATGTCCTTCTGGGAACAAGGAGCCAAATATTTTATATAATTTATATAATACATAAAAAGATATATATATTTTTTAATATATATGATCTATATTATAGATATATGACATACCTATTATATACAATAGTATATAAAATTTAGCTAAATATACACATACATTGTGTGTGCATACACACACAAATATATATGCTGTCTCTATATAGGCTATATATAGGCTACCTCTTCCAGTAAACCTTTATAGCACTAAAGCAGCAGAGTCAGGAGGTCGATCCTCTGCTCCCCCACCTTGAAGCCCCACCAGCCTCTGCACAGAGCCTACTCAGAGAGCAGGATGATGCTGAGTGCAGAGCACAGTGGCTCCCCTCTCAGCCCTTGGCCTCCATGGGCGATCGATGGCCAGAGAGCCTCTCTGGCAGCCTCACGGAGCCGCCGACTTCTCCAAGGGAGGATGTTGGAGTCTGGGGCTCGGCCAGGGATCAATGGAGCTGGTTGGGGCCAAACCCTGAACCAGCAGCAGCTGCAGCAGGAGGGTTTTCACCTAAAGGAAATAATATATTTATTTTTATTATTATTGTGACAACATCTGGAGCTCCTTCGGGATGGCTGTGGCTCCCCATGCTCCAAAGGCCACCGGCACCTTTTAACGAGGTCAGCAATCCTGGGGCTGACCCACAGATAATCTGCCTGTTGACATCAATCGTAATCTCCCCATGCTGCCTCTGAACCATTATGGGAAAGGCTGAGGTTTAATGCAAAAATGACAATGAAGACAGGTTATTGGATTGCTGTGAATTCTTTGCCATCCAAAGGCAGCAGGTGCATGACAGCACCCAGGGAATTTAGGGGCAAACATCAACACCAGCCCTGAATCCAAGGGCTTCATCCAGCCCCTCTCTCCTGCAGGCAGCAGCTGCTTGGTGATGGGGATCCTGATGCAGGTATGGAACTGGATCTTGGCCAGGCAGGACCAAGGCCACACCTGCCCAAATTCTTTAGTTTGAGGGTGTCAGAGCCTGGCCCAGGCTGCCCAGAAAGGTTGTGGAGTCTCTTTCTCTGGGTGATCCCACTGGAGCAGAGGTTGGCACTGGATGAGCTCCAGAGGTCCCTTCCAAGCCCTCTCATGCTGTGACTGTGATTCTGTGACCCCTCAGGGTGTTGGGGCCATACCTAGCCCTGGTGGGTGGCAGCCCCCAGCATGGCAGATTGCCATGACCCACATGAGCTACCCCCACCAGCTTTGTAGATTAAAGAATTATGAACTCCTGAAGTTTTGCAATATTAATGACCACAGCCATCTGTTAATCTGGCAGCCAGCAACAAGCTGGGTTGTTGTTGGTTTTGTTTTTGGTTTTTTTTCCACTGTGCTTAGTCCAATTATTAGAAGGGAGTAGCCTGGGAGGACAAGTGGAGGAGCAGCCCAGGGGAGCAGGGTGATGACTTGCAGCCCATTCCTTATTGCTGCCCCTGTGTTATTGAGGTCAGAGAGCAGGGGGAGAGGAGCTACCCTGGCAGGAGCTGGCTGGTGGGAGACAAGGGGTAATATAGGAGTGATGATACAAAACACCAGAGCTGTGCTGCCCTTTGGTAAGATCAGGACGGGATGGAGAACTCCTCCCTGAAGGTCAACAAAGGCAAGGATAGAGTTCTACACAGGGGGAGGAATAACCCCTTGCACCAGTGCAGAGAAGGGGTGGATCTGCTGGGACGCAGCCCTGCAAAGCAGCTGGGAGTCATGGTGGACAGGGCCATCCTGACCAGGAACCTGTCCTCATGGACAAGAAGTCCAATAGTGTCCTGGGGTGCATGAAGAGGAGTGTGGCCAGCACATCAAAGTAGGTTCTCTTTCCCCTATACTCTGCCCCAGGGAGACCACACCTGGAGTAGTGTCCAGTTCTGGGCATCCCTGTTCAAGAGGGGACAAATAGTTAGATTCCAAACCCATCTGGACAATGTGATGCTGGGCCCTCTGCTCTGGGTGACCCTGCTGGAGCAGGGAGGGTGGACCACATGATCTCTAAAGGTGCCTTCCAAGCCTCACACTGCTGTGAAGGGGGTGCTGTGTGTGACAAACACAACTTGGTGCTACCCTGCACACGACCAGAGGATGTTATCTGGGAGTGAGATACCACACCTGTGAGGACCTGACAGTCCTCACTGCCCTAGAGAGCCTACATGGGGAAGCAGCTCTGCCCTCAGCCCCACTCACCAATTGGCTACTCACAGGGCTGTTGCAGAGGGTGTTGTAGACTTTAGCTCTGGTACACTAGAGAACTGAACGAACAGAGCAGGTTAATTAGTGTCTGTGGTAGAAATAGTGTCAGCACTCTGGCAGCCAATCCAGGAGCTGAGGGTAGAAAGCAGAACACAGGCCCTGTCCCTCATCCCATGAGCTCACCCACAACTATTTTCTTACACAAACCCCCCCACAGCACCCAGAGAGGGAGCTGTCTTTCTTCAGAAAGATCTCGGCCTCCTTGTCAAACTGAAGTCTGTTGGGATGTGCATCATCATTCCCTCGCCCCCCCCAGAGCAGAGCTGGAAGAGCCACCCAGCTTTACCAGATGATTCTTAACTAGTCTACCGAGCACTACCCAGCCCCAGTCTACAGCAGTTGTTGATTAGCAATAGATTTCAGACACACCCTTGCCAGTCACTGGAGAAAGAGAAGGGCAGGTCCACTGTGCTCCTGGACTAGGTGATGGCATCCTGCTTCCAGACTTTAAGAACATCAGATAATTTCACTCTTTCAGATAAAATTTTATTTTCCATCCAGGCACTTACTTCCCCATGTTTTATTTATGGCTTGGCAGTCTCAGCTGTACATACACTTGCTAAAACAGCAGAGATCCCTTTGCTAAAAGACAATATTTGGAGGAGGGTGCTCCGGGTGCCCATTTTCCTCTCCCCATAATGCATTTCAACTTATAATAAGCTCTGTACACCTCAATTATACCTGGAGTGACACAGACAAGATCAGCCTCCACTCTACCTGGGGTGTTAGAGCAGTCAGTCTCAAGGGAGCAGGAAGATGTTTTGCCACAGTGGTTGGTTGTTGTGGCTACCTGTCTATCCAACCCCTGCCCAAAGCTGAGTGCAGATGTACAGAGAAAGCCTTCTTCTCATACATAAAAGATTCTATCTTTATCTATAGAATAATCCTTGGTAGAAGGGCTGTTCTAATTATTTGTCAGGAGATAATGAACAGATTTGTGATTTACTTACAGTAAAGAAGCAGCTTCAAGTTGTTTGTTTGGGATTTTTTTCCTGTAAATCCAGGCTAGAAGGGGTGACAGGACACCTGCCCTGGGTAATAACCAGGGTGACAGTGAAGCCTACACCTAGTCTAAATTCATCTTGATATTAAGGCTTTGTTGCTCTTGCTGGTGTCTTTTTACCCAAAAGCCAAGTGACAAAGCACAGTGACACCCTACAGTCAGCACAGCCAGGGACAAACAAGATTTGGAGAGTTGGGATCAGGAGTTATGACCTTTCTGCATTAGCAGAAGGGCACTCAAGATAGCATTTCAGGTTGAAAGGAAAAAACTCTTACAGCAGGGTGAAGCAGAGGTCACAACCACAGCACCTACAAAAATCAGTGTTTGCAGCCTCCTTCCCCCTTCTTTGCTATTCATGCTGTGTTATTATGAACATGTCAAGAAACACCGCCGAGAAACTGGGATGAAATATCACAGAGCATCCTCAGGAGCACAGCCCTGTGTGCCCCAGCCCTGCCAGCCACCAAGTGTCAGGGGATGTTGTTGATCTCCACTGGGCCTGGCTGAAACTGGACTGCATGAGATGAAACATACAGCAACCACTAAACTATAAAATCAACCCAAAAGCATAACACACCAAAACAGAACTGACAACACAAAGGAATTTCTAGAGTGTTTTACTTACTGCATGTATGTAGATCTGTACATTCTTACAGAAAACTTTTGTCGTCAAAAATGATCTATGCTATTAAAGCTGCAAAAGCCATTGAAAGCTGTAAATGTGCAAAATACAGTACATCACTGTTTTTATACCCAATGCCAAACCAACACAGAGGTATCACATCAGGGCAAAGAAGAGTATAAAACAGACTAGAATTACTTGCCTATTCCTGCCTCTCCAGTTTAAAAGTTAACCCTCAAATTTACCACTAGACTCCAGCTTTGAGAAACCCAGTCTCATCAGCACCAGTTTAGATAAAACAAAAAATCTGAAGACACTGAAAACTGTATTTACAAACAAAAACAACAAGCTATTTACTGTATCAGGCCTTCCTGAATTTCTTTTATTGAAGCAAACAAAGCTTCAGTGAGCAGCCTTCACAAGTGGTTTATTTCTTATAGCGACATAGTAAAGAAAAGCTGGTGTGCAAAGAACATTTCTGCACACACTGCTGTGGAGAGGCTGCTTCCCCATTTGAAATGCCTGTATTCTCAGAACTTGCTCTGCTGCAGACATCTCAGCTTCAGTGCAGCTGTACAACACAACAGGAGTAAAGATTTTGGTGCTTCCCACTGGGTCTCTCCATCATTACCCCCCACTCCCTTAGCAGCATCATTCTGTAGACAGACTTTAAAGCACAAGACTAAAAACCATGAACCTGCTGCCTCTTGAAACAACAGTTTAGTTCATGGACCTGCAAGGAAGGAAATTTCCAACACAAATGCTGGAATACAGACACTGTTCCCACCTCAGCACAGGATCTCAGTTTACATTCATCTGAAGTCCATTTTCAGTTGGGTGTTTTTGGAGATGACAACCAAAGTGGAAGTGAAAGGGCTCCAGAGACAGACTCCTCGGATTTAAACAGGGAAGATTCCACCAAGTTACAGTTTTTCAAATATATTTATGAACTTTGAGACTTCATGATGAGCTGCAGGGCCAAGGGGCAGGTGTCTCAGTCCCTGGGAAGAAAAAGAAAATCCATCACTATACTTCTGTAATTTTTATCAGACCTTTATAATAAATGACACTACATGTATTCAATACATGATATATCAAGTGTTTTAAGTATCTAAGTAATAAAGGTGTCATTGATATGCTTAGCAGTTAAATTCTAGGCTAGAGATACTCACTGCATTGTGAAGGAAGTTGCAAAGATGCTTTGCCCATGGACAGCTGAAAAACAGATTCAGATTCATTATTGATTTTTGACCATTAATGCAATTGCAAATCTGTTAAAGGTAACTTCATACACAACCAAGTGAAGTTTGGTAGTTTCCAACCCACACAGAGCAAAGGCTGGAGAAGAGAAACAGACAGTCAACATGACTCTGCTGCCATTAGCTCCAGGTGAATTCCAAGTGCCAGAGCAGATCATTACTCTGCTTTCTGGCAATACATCCACCCAGTCGACCCATTTTAAAGCTGTCTCATCAATACATTCAGGTTTACCCCTATAACTCCATAATGCTTTACTACATAACATGTGAGAGCAAAGATTACAGTTGCAAACAGCTACTGGGTTCAAAAGCGTCACAGATTTATTATCATTTGTGATTTAAAGAACTTAGACTCTTTCAGAGCACTGTTTTCCCCACTTTGCTCAAGCTCTGTGTTGCTGCAGAACAAGTGGGGCTCTTCTTTTCCAAAGAGAAGAGAAGACTGACAGGCACAAACCTGCCCTCAGTCAGCATTAGTGTACACATGTTCCTGAATTTTCAGGAGGTTTTTTTGGTGGAGATCTACTCCCTCACCACCACCTAGACATTTCTTCCAAGTGTAACAAATGCTGGCACCTGTACACTCACTGTATTCTTTTGGATACACAAGAATACACATTTTGAGCTGCTTTCAACTATTTAAAGTAAAATTTTATGCTGTATAATGCCTCCTTAAGAGTCCAGTAAGTGTTTTGCTCTATGTCCTAATTAAGCTTTTTTTTCTGTGTGCTGATGACAATCATAGATACGGTATTTAAGTAACAGAACTATACTACACCAGATCTAATCTTGACAACTGGTCAAGGTTGTCAAGAGCAGACAACATGTTTTCATAACACTAGGAATTGAGAAGCCCATTTGGTTGCGACAAGCAACAGAGAACAGTTTCAAATCTGCCCAAAACATCACCTTCAATATCTTTACCACTGCTAATAACAGGAAAGAATAAGAAACAAGACTGAACTGCGAGTTAAGACTTAATTAGGAGAAAACTGCCATCAGTGTTGGGTCACACAATGATTTTCTGTTTGACACAGGCTCACACTTACACGTGCAGGTTCTCTGTGATGATATTCAGCACAAAGATGCCAATGGATTGCATCTTGTTGTGTCTACATGTCAGGAACAGGCAGAGGAATTCACCTACATACTGAGGACCAAGGTTTTGCCACCTACACAAGAGAAAACCAGGAGACAGAGCACAGCTATTCAGAGACAACTTGCTGCTTGATTGATTTCAGCATTTTATTTGCATTCTTGACTTACCCAAAACACTGAGCTGGCTGGTTTCAAAGAGGTGAGAAGTGTGTATTTGCTAAACATTCCTGTTCCCAGAAACAATCAGACCTCAGGGAGCTAGGGTTTACTCACAGTTTTAGCATTGTTGCTTTCTGACGATTTAGATCTCTCAAAATCAGGTTGACAGTGCCATGGAGAATATGTTCTTCATAGGAAAGATGGTCCAGTAACAGCCTCAGGGCCCAGAAGTTATTCTGGGAAGGGATAAAGACCAGTGATTTAAATTAATTGCCAATCATTTCTTAAAACAACAAGAAAACCCTAGAATAAGTTACAGGTCAAAGGTAAAGGGGAACAAAACCAAGTTAAATGTCTAAAATCTTCAAGCTGGTGTTACACACATTTTAAGTATCATTTGCCTCAATCTCTCAGAGAAGGTTTCAGTATCTAGGACTCACCCCAAAAGCCAGGGCTATCTCTAAGAAGGAAGTCAAGTAGGGAAGGTCACAAAAAAGCATCTGTTGTACTGCTTGCACTGCAAGAATAAGGCAAGCCTCATGGTGCAACTATGGGAAGAGATAAGACAGGTATTAAAAAAAAAAACACTTTCCCCACTCTTTGTATATTGTATCCAGTTGAAGTAGCACTAAGTTACCACCATTATAGGCTGGATGGCAGCAATGACATCCACAAGAATCTTAAGACCAAGAGAAGGAAATAGAACAAGTACTATAGATCTGAGAGCATCAGGAGAAACACGCTATATAAAGTCCTCCCAGAAAAATGAGGTCTCACAAAACAGAAGCACAATTAAGGTTAAAGAAAAAAAAAAGTTTATTGCCCAGGAACCACATATTTGGAAAGTAAGCTAAATGTATTTTCCTCAAAAGTAGTAAAAAGAGAGTAAGATAGCTTCTTGAAATGCATTCTATATGAAATATTAAATACATCTAAGTCATCTTACATGTTCCACCACACTTGACACCACCATTCCAACCATGTTTAGGAATTACTCTGAGTTTTGAGACAAACACATTGTCAAGTCTCAAAGGACAGTCTCCAGTTTGAATCAAACAACACAAGATTACTCTGTAAGAAATTATGACAAAATTACCAATCTTCCCAATTTCTAAATGAATTTAGACACTGATCAAGACAGACATGTCCTATATTCGTGTCAGACCAGAGCAGACAGAAATAATTACCTTGTCTTCAGATACCTGCTCTAGCCTTTAGATTTTACTAAGAACAGACTTATACTGATTCCTCCCCCTCAAAAAAAAAAAATAAAAAAATCTTCACATCTCCTCTTAAAAGCTTTTTATAATAATCCATCTGTTTTCAACGCTGCCGTATCTTCAAGCACAACAACACAACTGGTAAGCCTCCTTATTGCCACATACACACTTACATGACGACTGAAAATAGTAGGTGGTAAAGAAACATTAATTTTTGCCTTCATTTCCTCCAAAAGGCCACCACAGGTAGCAAGCACCCCCTGCAAGAGAAGTCAGGAGTCACAGGTAAAGTGAAAGGATGTCCAGATAGTCCACAAACAAGCAGTACCCAAGATGGCTCTTTAACATGCTATCACTTTTTTTCCTCAGCACTGTTAGAGGCTGCTGAATGTTCAACATTATACTCAAGGAAGATTGAATCTCTACATCACTCACCAAATCATACTACACAACCTCTACATTTTAACCCGTTATGCTCTGCAGACAGCTATTTCTGTTCTTGGAAAGAAAATACCCAGATACTGACTCTTTAGTATTGCCTGAACACAGTTTTCTTAAACAGCTTTCTTATCCATTTATTTACCAGATCCATCTCAACAGTAAATGGTACAGAATCAGCAGCAGGCATTGAGCTGCAGGTAGTTAAGTTGTTCACTGACATTTCACTCTCCTGAATCACAACATTTTGCAGAGATTTTCAGCACGTATCACAAGAACATTTGATGAGGATGTGAAGTGAACCTCACTGTAAAGCAAACCTCGGTGTTTAGAGGAATTATCCAATGCTCACATCAAATGAAATCTTGGATAAAACAAAGACAACATCCTCCCATTTCACAGTCCTGTTTCAGTCACCTGTTGGAAGTCAAGTGGTGGCTCTTTCAGGGACAGGGGATGCAGGTGCCCACTTTTCTCCAGAAAATTGCTGCTACCCAAGATCATGATGAGAGAACTCCAGCATTTAGGCTGAAACACAGTAGAACATTTACTTTACATAGGCAAATGTGTTCAGAAGGCTAAACTATTCAGAAAGGGTTCCAAGTTGTTGCATTAAAAAGTGGGCAAAATGGGTCATACAAACAGTTTTAACACAAACTCACATTCCTATAGAGTGACATGTTGCTGTAGAGGAGTTTAAGTGCCTGCTTAACTAGAACACCATCCTTCAAGGGAGACCCTGCATGAAGAAAAAAACAAACAATACTCAGTATCATATATGTTGAAGAATTCTACTAGTAGTTGAACACCTCCAAAATAAATCTTTCATTTCAGAATGCACCTTGACAAGTAGCACACCAAGACAGATGATCACAGCTATCAGTGGCTGAACTACAGACAGACTGTAATTCACAGCTCATTAAACCCTTTCCACCTGGAACCTTTTAATCTCCAGATCAAGGCTGAGACATACCATGATGCCATGATACACAATGTCATTGGAAATGCCACGATGTAATAGTGTTATGGTTTATTTCATTAGGTTGCTTTTAGTGGAAAAAACTTCACAGCTGACAGACTAGTGCTCTGTGTGACATACTAAAACCCATGCTCACATATAAAGACGTTCTTCCTGCCAAGTGTTAAGCACCATGCTTTAGTCTGGACAATTTCTGGTTGGGTTCAGAGTCCCTCGGGACATTACTAGATTTAACAAAAAAAGAAAAGCTGTTATGAAGTAAGGTTCTAAATCTAAGCAAGAAATCACACTTGCCAACAGCAATCCAGGGTCCAAAGTCTAGCATATTGTTTCCAATGGGGACACTGCCTGTTCTGAACATCTTCAGGTAGACCTCAAACTGAAGAGGTGTGATCCTGCAGGCAGCACAGCAGGCCAGGCTGGTGATGGGGAACAGCAGCGCGTGCGCAGCCTCCAGGAACTCTCCAGCTTTACACAAATAGAATGGGATTCTATCTCGCAGTTCTCTTAACCTGGAAAGAGGGAAGAATCTCAGCATAGTGCAGGTTGGAAGGGATCTCTCGAGATTATCTGGTCCAAGACCCCTGCCCCAGCAGGGTCACCCAGAGCAATGGGCCCAGCAGCACAGTGTCCAGGAAGGTTTGGAATCTCTCCAAAGGAGGAGACTCCACAACCTCTCTGGGCAGCCTGGGACATGCTCTGACAACCTCCCCAAATGAATATCTGATTTTCATGAACATGGAAGTTTTACAATAGATGTATATAGATCTGATTGTGCTTGACCACTGATCACATCTGACAAGGCAGAAGGTAGTTGTGATGCAGTGTTACCTTCACTTAGCAAACAGCTGCCAAAATCCTCCTGCTTCTCATTGTACCAGTTTATTACCCACTGAAGAAACACAGACTGGGACACAATCTTAAGGCAAAGAAGCAACTGGGGGGGAGGGGGAACAAAACAAAAACAAGGAAAGAAGCCACTTACTGTTTGGTATCATTGCATTTCACAGCTCTCAGGTAACGAACAACTTCTTTATAGCTGGTGAGAGGAAAACGAGGGTGAGTAGAAGAGTAAGGAAGTGCAAAGATATATACAGGTCAAACATTTACTATAATTAAGTGTAAATCTTCCCACAGAAGACATATTGCACAATAGGATAGAAATACAACCGGCAGAGACAGTTGGAACTCATTTGCAAGCAGCTATCCACAGATTAGCTCTTTACTCTAGCAAAGTCAAATAGGAGGTCACCTTTAATTCAATTCTTGAAGTAGCCTGTACTCTTTTGAATACAGACTTCTGAAGAGCCAGAGACTAGAAGACACTACTTTTGTTGTCCTCCCCCCAGTCAGCCTTTGATGAACGGGACTTGTTCATTAAAAACTACTGGGATTATGGAAACAAGGAAGTTATTCATGTCAAAATTCTTTCCTGGTCCTGAAGTGTTCAAAGAGCTTGATACTGCTTTGGAAAACTTAAAAAAAGCTACTGGCCTTGTTGATAAAAAGCAATGACAAGGACCAGTTTGCAACGTATCTTTAAGTTTCCAAATTACCCAAAAAAGCCCATGACAATGCAAAGTGTACAGATTGAATTCATAAAATGAAAATTCCCAAACAAGACCAAACCAATCGTACTTCTGTTGGTCTATCAATTTCTCCACTCGAGCCTCTATAACAGGGAGTGTTTCCCACAGAAACACTTTTCTTCCTTTCTGCATTCTTTTGCCAGTGATGTTTTGGCCTTTTAAAACAGTGGTCAGTAATACGTGGTCCCATGGCACAACATTCAAGCTGGAAGTACAAAAATAAAGTAACTTTAGCCATAATTTCTTTATACACCACAATTTCTTTCAAATAATGTGAAAATTAACCAATAAATCTGTAATGCTAAATCTCTAGGAAAAAAAAACCCAAACAAACAAACCCAAAAAATCCCCAAAAGCACTGAACAAAGAACATACCTGTTTGAAAAGCCAAAACAGTGACTGGGAAGTGATATGGACTGAAAGAAATTCACAAACTTTTCATACAAACTTTTTGGAAAGTCACACAACACCAACATCTTCTGAAGCTGTGTTGTGATCCTGTGTTTGGAAAATTAAAGGAAAAATGAAAATTTCTTAAAATCAGGTGAATTACTCTTAAGTTGCTATTTTCTTTATAGTACTACAGGACACTTTCTACAGAAGTTTGAGTTTTTGGTTATATGTCAGAAACAGTTTACCTCTATATGTAAATTAAGATCTGTGGTGAACAATGGTATTGTTCTTTTGTGCTTATTTTTATACACCAGAGAAAGAAAGGTTCTATGATCTTAAAACAAAGATCCCCAGTAAGTACATGCAAGAAACAGTGCAGTAAAATATGAGCCCAGTGTGCAGTCTGATCAACCTTATCTCCTGGCAGTTTCACAACTATTAGAGTAACTGGAGACAAGCTTTAATTTGAGACAGACTGACACAAAGAAGGATTTACTCTTAAAGTTGAGGGAGGGAGGCAAATAATTTTCCTGTTCTTTTAAAGTATTAAAAAAAAATAATCAAAAATAGCAATTTCAAAGGAAAAGTGACCTAGGATTTAGGTTATACATGTCATTAGTTTCAAATAAGAGATGAGAATATAATTGATTTTGAGTGCTCCTGGAGAAAGTTAATTCTTAATTCATTAACCTTCTATGGCAAGTGAATTTTGGGTTACAGGTGAAATGCAAAGCTAAAATGAGAAATTAAGCAAGGAAGCCAAACATCCTCATTCAGCAGCCTCTGGGGGAACTTTACTGTGTTATATCCCTAACAGAGAACCACAAGGCTTTTGTTCTTTAACAGCCACTGTTTACCCTCTTGCTAGGGAACCACAAGTAGCTGACACCATCTTCTGGTCTGGTCTTACAGAATACTCCTAAACTACAGTCAAAAAGTAACCCATCTTCTTGGTCTTTGGTTCCCCATCAAGTTATTCTCTTTTAAGGCAACAAAGAAGGGTTTGGGTGTTTACATGGCTCTAAATAAGGCAGGTATTGCCCTTGTCCTTCACAGAAGGGGACTAATATTCAAGAAAGCTTCCCAAAATCCTGATTTGTAGTGTAGAGCTGTAGAACCACGTGATGAGAAAGGTCTTACCTTTGAATCAGAGAAGGGACAGCAATCTTTAATGAATCAGTATGACCGAGGTTCTGACAGCTTCTAATGGGAAAAAAAAAAAAAAAAGCACTAATTAATGTCTGACTTGTTTTCCTACCATCCTGTGGGAGGGCCAAACCACACCCCACCCAACCACCATGAACACTGTAAGACTTGTAATAAGCATGCAGAGAGACCTATCCAACTAACATACCCAGCCCACTCCTCACAAACCTTGACAGCTCCTCAGAAAAAGCTACAGAGGAGCTGTTTTTCTGGCCTGTCAAACCAGTCCACCTCACATTTACTTCCCTTTCAAAAAAACCCTTGAATTTAAGCCCCAAAATATTTAGGTTTTGCAAAGCAAAGTTCTGGGACATTGCTGAAGCTGGACAGTAATCATGCATGATATAGCCATGATCTAAACAAAATACCCAGTTCAAGTAGCTAAGATGGGAGTATTTAAACTGTTAAATTTATTTATCATGCAGTCCTCCCAGCTGACAACTCAGCCCCCAGACTTATGGAAGCCATCTAAAATTTACTACCCAAGGAACATGGCAACCTCTCTTCCTTTCAGAAGGGAGGAGGGTATGTTCCTTGACACAATACATCTTGAGCAGCCTCCTTTCAGGACAGCTGCCCTTCTCCTGAGGAAGTAACCCCATCTGTTATCACCTCCTGTCTGACACCTACCCTCCACCCAGTCTCCATCTCAAACTCCTTCCCCTCCTTGGAGATCATCTCCCCTCCTTGTGACTCAATCCTGCTTAACTTCCTCCCCCATCCAGCTTTGCAGCTTCTCTTTTCCCCAAAAAATTCATTTCTTCCTCAGGTGGACTCACTTCTCTCATCATGCTGCAGCCAGAGCTGTGATCTTTCCAATGTCCTTACCCTCAATAAATAGAAAGCCAGAACTCTCTCACTCAATCTCCTCCCTTGGAGATACAAATGATGACTCACACACTAGATATGGAACTGAGTACTTACAATGCAGGGTCTTTATGAAGCGCTATCTCTTTAGCTGCCCCCAGAAACATGACAGCAGCAGCTTTAGGACTCTCCCTTTCTGCCTGGTTTAAAAATCTTGTTACCAGTGCAAAAACTCCCGAATACCTAAGAAAATTAAGTAGTCTATAAGCTAAAGAAATTGTGTACTTCATGAACAAATAGCAATTATAACCATACTATAGTTTGAGACTTGCCTTTCCTTGAAAAGCATCTATAAAATATTAAAAAGGAATTTTCACAATCATTACATGAAGCATTAAAGACCCACATCATCAAGTAAATGCTGAACCCTTCTGAAACATTAGTTAACATTAATTAATTAAAATAAGGGCTTTACATTTATGCTTTCCTGGATTATAATGAGGGATATTATCAAGTGTCTTAGGGCAGCATAAGAGATGCATTTAAAGACGTGTTTCAGAGGGTGTTTAAACAACACTCAAGCATAATTTCAGGGCTCACTGGCCAAGTGAGTTCTCTTGACCCTGTTTCTGCTAGATCAGGTGCCATGACTCAGATCACTTGCCTAAAAGAAATCAAACCCACTCTGACCAGTACATACCACTGGTAGCCTTACAGGTCACTTACCTGTACACAACCTCCATCTTGCGTGACCTGCAGACATTGCATTGCCCAGGAGCCAATTTTGGGATGCAGAAGCATTCATGTTGCTTGGGAGGTGTTTGTTCTCCAACCAGATACTTAGTATATTCCACAGAAAGTTCCTGGTTAAATTTTATTAGAAGACTTCCTGAGAAAGCAGACAGGGGTGAAACTGTTAGTACATTCTATTTTTTCTCTAAAAAACAAAAACCAGCACACCACATGAAATATTTAGGAAGTTACTCACACCTCATCTTACTGACCAGAAAGCCATTGTTGTTTCCTCCATAGTGAGGAAAGCAGGAAAGCACACAAACTGGACCTTCTGACCTGGGGCTGGTTCAAGTACAGCCCAGACAGGGAGAAGCAACATTAAGCTGCTACCTTAAAAATCCACCGAGCCCCCACAAGGAGACCTGTGGAGCAGCCAAACTGACCATCAAGGCCTGGGCTGAGCAGCCCCAGGTCCCTCAGGGCAGGATGGGAGCACTGAGCTCACCCCCGTGCCGAAGCTCCGCGTCTATGTCGGCAAGCTCCAGATTGAACATGATGAGAACTCCGGCCAGAGCAAAGTCGCGTTGGTCTTTCCAGAACCGGCTTTTGTTGTGCGCGTTGCAGTGACAGAGGGAAGGGGTCGTCCACTTCTCACACTATTTCAGAGAGCAGCAAAAGAAGGGAACATTGGTTGGGTTTTGTTTGTTGTTGGGTTTTTTTGGTGTGGTTTGTATGGATGGTTTGTTTGTTTTTTTTCCTCGCCAGTTGAAGGACTCAGAGGTCAGCTCCTCTCTCCAGAAGCAGGGCTACGATTCATTTTACCCTTTACACAACTAGGCAAAGCTACAGTGCAGAATTTTGAGAGTCAGGACAAGAGGCCAATAGGGCATTATCTTTATACTGGGGCTTAAAAAGAAAAAATAACCCCACAATAATTTACCCTCCTTCCCAAATACCTTAGAGAGACACTGGGAGCTGGCATCCTCCCCTCAGTCCCAGGGCATACTCTGAATCTTCACCCCAACTTTGTTCACAACTTTCAGAATTCTAAGAAAAACCCAAAGGAACGCTACACATCCAACACCTCCCCCCCTGCTCCTTCAGATGGGAAAAACTACAAGTTTGACATTTCTCAGACTGATTTACTAAGCAACTCCATGAAATACAGAGTATCTAAGGCAACCAGGAGGAACATTTGCTTAAACCAAGAGAATTTCTACTCCAACTGTGTTGAGTACTAGAAATAAACCCAGACAGCAATTAAATTTTTAGCAAGTTACAATATTTAGGAGACATTATTTGTTAAAATAAATCACATTTCATGTCTTATTTATTCTTTTCATGTGCTCAGGAGTGATTTTATTTTTTTAAAAGACTTTTGGGTAATTCAGTTTACGCCAAGTTTTGTACTTCTTGATTACAGCCCTTACCTCAGAAGCCAGTTTATCACAAATGTAGCAGTAGCACTGATTACAAATGTCTGCGTTTTTCCCAAGGGGAGAGCATGTGTCACATTCCATTCGCCTATCGAGTTGAAAACCAGAATGTTATTTATGAAGCAAGTTACATGCTCATTCAACTCTGCTTCTGCTTTCAGAGTTTGGAAAGCAAATAAGGTTCCTTGACAAGAGGGACTAACTGGAAAATCACACCCCACCCTCCCAATTAACCTCTACATCACTGAACATACTCAAAGGGGTGTATGGTGCAATCGTATCTTGCGTGAGGCATCACTTTGGCTTGTTTACAGAAAGTCACAACTAGTTCACATTCCTCATCCACAACTTCTTCAGGTTTCTCCTCTTCCAGGAGAGATTTCTCTATAGAAAAGAGAAATATGGAACAAGAACAGAAAGAGAGAATGTGTGGTGTAAATACAGTGAAAGCTACTAAATACTACTAAAACTTCATTACAATACTTTATTAACAGTTCAGCCACCTACAGACATTTGCTTTTTAAAAACACTTTAAGGCACAAATTCTTGTGAAGAGAATTCTTATCAGCACCAGAATTGCAATTCTCTTATGGTACCAGTAAAAATGGTATGCTGACCTGGGACAAAAAAAAAAACAAAACCCAACCAAACAACACAACCAAGCCAAAACAAAAAACCAACAGCTTCCAAGCACTATCAAGACAGAGTTAATTTAATAAAAAGGGATCCCATCAACCCCAGTCTCAGCTGGGTTTGTAATATATTGAAGCCACATAGCAGTATCCTTTAAAGGTAATTAGTGCCATCAAAGAAAACCCCAAAGCTATGAAATAACAGCAGTTCCTGCTGCTTTTATTTCCCAAATATTTTGTTTTCCTAGCAGCAGGCAGACACATTTCAAGCATGCAGCAGAATATTTTACATCAATTTACTTCAAAAGCTCTTTAAAGAACCTCATTGACAACAAGAGCACAGAACTTACCCTGTGGATCAACTAACAGAACTGAGTTCCCTAGCACGCTCTCATCCCCAGCTTCGTCATCGCTGATCAGGATTATGCTCTGCTCTTCCTTTTCTCTTGCTGGTTCCATGGTTATGGAACTCCAGTGGAAAGGAACTATTTGGCAGAATAGATGACACAAGGTTTGTTCCCCCTTTGAAGGTCCTTTGCGTAGGAAGAGAAAGAAAGAAGAAAAAAAAAAGTTCTCCAAGACTGAAGCTCTTCATCTATGTTGATTAAGTTGAATTAGGGATAGAAACATTCAGCCCTTACTGCAATCAACAGCTAAAAAAAAAAAATTGCTGCTTCTATCTGGAGCTAAAAAACCCCTAAAACCAAAGTGGGGGGAACAAACAACTACAAAACACAATGCGCACACAAAAACCCCAACCCAAACAACAGCAATAAACACAAAAACAAAAAGATAAAACACAGAAACGAAAAAAGACACCAAAAAAAACCCCACCAAACCCTAAACACGCATAACCCACACCAAACAACAACGTGGAAAAAGCCCCAAACAACAACACAAAAAAACCCAGCCCAAACCACACGAGATGTGCTGTTCTTAAGGTGGTCTTAGTGGCACTGACTACCTTTGAAAGGATATAAATTATTGTAATTCCCAATAATGTAACTGTCCCTTGCTGACACAGGCATTAGAGATGCCAAGCACAGAGCCGCCTGCTCCCTCCCCTCAAAGCCTTCAAAGAGCACACCCAGCATCTCACTCCACTTCCCCACTGAAGCAGCAGCCGCCCACCCACCCCCTCCC
>VYZU01031664.1:0-11682 GCA_013401355.1 Ceyx cyanopectus
AGTGCACAACAGCAGAGCTAAACACTTGAAGAAAAAGATAAGCATATATCTAATCTTATTCAAACTGTCTGTGATGTTTAAGGTGTGGCCATTGTTTAATATTTTAATAACAGAAATCAATGCTTTATATATAACATTCATAGAGTGTCAGATTCTTTAGAAAAAATAAATCAGCTTACCTCTGTAGTATTTAAAACCTTATTCTTCATAGAAGTGGACTCTTATTAGCAAGTGAAGTGCTACTACAAAATTGTTGCTCTCTTCAGATGCTCTTGATAGTAAAGCAGAGATGTCTAAAAAATGGTGCTGTCCTAACTAGAAGTTTCATTTTTGGTTTCCCAAGGTGACTGTTCTTCCAGTTGCACTAACAAGTGCTAGTGGCAGGAGGTGTGGGGTACTCCAAGGTATTGGCAACATACAGCATGCACCTTGAGTGACTTTTTCCTGTGCTCTCCTACTGAAGTTCTCTGCATATGGGACTGGTTTTGGTGTGTATAGGGATGGACAGTGACTCTGAGGTCTCACATCCTGCTGTTGTTTAAGTGGTGACCCCAATTATCCCTCAGTGGCTCATGATGTCCACTGTGCCACAGGTTTCTGCCCGCTCCAAAAGGCTGAAAGACTGAGCATAACTTTTGGCTGTATTTAACCTGCAAGATGGAACTTGGTATGGAAAGCTGTCATCAAATAGCAGAAAATTATTCCCTTGTAGATTGAGAGTGCAGTCTCAAGACAACCCTCTACCTCACTATTAAATCAGTGTCTTGCCTATCTTATTTTTGATAAAAAGATAAAATTAATATGTACATTACATTAATATGTAATGATCTCAACCTGACCCCTAAGTGGGGCTGAGCAGTAGGGTTATCCATAGCAACTAAGAAGTACACAGGGTACTCATCAAAAATAAAACTCTCCCAAGGCCTGCACAAAAAGCAGTGTGTACATTCTGCCTCAGGACTGAATACAGCTGACCTCGCAGTTGTCTTTATCATGAAGTTTTGTAGGGCAAAGACCAGTGAAAGACTAAATACTGTGTTACTAAAGTATACTTTGGTGAAATATTCCTCAGCACTAAGCAAACATTACAAGTAACAAATATATTTAATGGAGTGTATTATTCTATTATAGCTGGTTGCTATAATAGGTAGTTAAAGCATGATAAACAAAAGAAGCAGAAATGTGATGTACTAGAAGATCAGATCTCTTTCCCTTATATCTGTTTTGTCAACTTGCATTCATCTACATTCTCTTTTCTTTGGTGGGCAGTCATCAAGGCGTGAAATAGCTGCCTTCCCACATTACCAAGCCATGTAAATTTTGCTTTGGGAATGAGCTTATTTCAGACAGCATTCTTAATCATGGTACGTTAACACCACTTGCCTAGGGAAGAACAAATGATGCAAATGTTTTAATTCTTAGAGATGACATAATTAAAGTAATTTATGAATCTGACCTGGCTGAAGTTTAGTGCATGAAATAATGATAAAATTCATAAATATGTTAGAAAGTTAGCATACCAAAGTAATGGAGGAAAAAAAAAATTTGGTGGCACTCAGATTGTTGATGCAAATAAGCATATCATTAAATGATGCTCTGAACAAAAAGACTGGCAAAATGCCTTTAAAACGTGTACTCTTCTGTTGACAAGCATAAAATGCCTTTTTGGGGTTTTTTGTTTGGTTGGTTTGGGGTTTTTTTTGTTATTGTTTTGGGGTTGGGGTTTTTTTGTGTTGTTTTTACCCATCTTTCTATATTTTGTCTGATTATTTAGGTTNATATAGTTGAGATTTCCTCCCTCCCATTTTTAGATTTGTCGTACTTAACCCAGGAAAAAGGACTTTAAACTCAGCACCATAATGTTCTTCATGCTGACAAGCTAAGTGATATTTATTTTTTCAAACCTTAATCCTTTTGAAACATGGAGAAATAAATACATCCTCTTATCTAGCATATGCCTGAGACTGGCAATATATTCTTATTTTCTTGTAGTCCTGTACAAGTGGTCTACAATGAATAATTTGGGCAGTCTCACTGAATATAATAGGAAGAGCTTCTCTATTACCAGTGATAATTATAAAGCTCATAATGGGAAACCTCCAAAGCCCTACCATCAATCAAGGAAAATAAACAATGGAAAATGATAGGTATATAGAAGTGAAAATGGCAAAACCACATATGAAAATGCAATAGTTTCTGCAAGGTTATAAATCATGGGGGAGTCATAATTTAAAATGTAATTAATATTCTCAGATTAAAACATAACTTTCTAAGGAATTTAGCAGAGATTTTTACAGTCAGGAGCTATATGAGTCATAACTTTAATAATGGGATTAAGACAACTTTCACTTCTAGATCATTGGGTTAAATATGACCCAAAACTGCAGTGCCTGAAAGTTATCATTTCACAGCTGCGCAGTGGCCTTTGTAAAAAGGTTTTATTGATTTTGGTCTAGACCCCAGCAGACAAGGGTCTGCAGACCAAAAGCAGTTGTCCTGAAAGTAGTTTTGTTCTCAGTGAAAACAAAAGAAGTTGGCCTCCATCATCTCAAAGCTTGGATTTTAGAGTATTAGAGCATCATTAAAAAGGTGATAATGTGAATCCTTCCAGTAGCAGAAGCCAATGGCCTTTGTAAGGGAGCTGCCTGCTCAGTCTCTGAAAGTGATGCCTCCAGATGAGTATGCATATGAGGTTCATTTACTGGAAGTTTATTTTTTCCATGTCTCATGGATGCCTCTCCTGGAAACTTAAAGCAAAGGCTTTCAGAATATTCCTTAGCATGTAAATTCCCACAAATGCTTCTTAAAATAGGGGTTGATCTGAAAGTTCATTGCCATCAGTTTAACCATCTACACCAATTTCCTGGTAAAAAGCTTGCTGAAGGTCCTTAAGTAAATGATATATTAGTTTTTATCTAAGTTGTGATAGCGAATGCAGAAAGAGGGAACTCACCTAGTGTAAAGTATTAGTATCCAAATTAGGAACCCTTTTTTTTTTTAACTTGTTTCAAGTCTTAGTTGTTCATCTAGGATGTTCTTATATGGATGAATTTAGGGACACATGCAGGAACTGGACCTCCCAATGGCAGTGCACTATGTGGGAACAATACATTGGTTTTTTTCTCACATTTCATACCATATCCCAGAGGGCTCTACCTAATGCTTTCTTCATACATCAGTGCTGGAGGTTAGAGGCCTTGAAATCATCTCCACTTACACATAGTACCATTCTCCTGCAAAATTTTGTAATGTCCAGAATATGTCTGTTCGTGATGATTGACTTCTCTGTTACTTGGTTTCACTTTAGTGTGCTATGAAGACATTCAGGGCCTATTTGAGTTTTCTGTCGTTTTTTTGTCTATGGTGATTCCTGAATTGGCTCTTTGGGGAGGCAGTGAGTTAACTAAAGTTTGGATTTTTTTTTTCTGGACTGTGTGGACGTTTTCCCCTGGTGCACACTTAAGCTGAGATGGATGGTGGACCCAGTCTTTTTCAGAAAGCTCTGCCCTTGCTGCAGTGCACTGTGTTTACGATTACAAACCCAGAAGACAGGTGGGGTGCCACATATTCAGGGACAGCACTGCAATAACATGCGCTTCTTTACATTTTTTTCCTGATGCTTTCTTGAACCTGAAAATGTTTACAACTTAAAAATGCAGTCCTTGGACTAGCTCTGTTTCTCTTAGATGTTGTTTCCATTCCTCTAGATATGACCAGTGCTATTATTTTGCCTCCATTTGGACTTCAGCTTGCTTAAGTCCTCGAGTCTAGGACACAGAGTCTATGTCCCACCTTGTGGAGGCAGGCATGTTCTCCCTCCCTCCACCCACCCCACCCCCTCCCCGCCTTCATCATTGCCCTCACTTAAGGGTTATGGACCCCTGGAATTTGGTGCCCCTTCTAATGAAGACCTATCTGGTGACTCACCCATAGCTTGTCTCTCAGCTACACAACTTAGGACTTCCTCAACAAGGAAGAAAAGGAGGGTTATAGTAGTGGGAGACTCTCTATTGAAGGAAACAGAGGGTCCGATCTGCAGACCCGACCCATTCAACAGGGAGGTCTGCTGCCTCCCTGGGGCTCAGGTTAAAGACATTAAAAGGAAGCTGCCTGATCTGTTACACCCCTCTGATTATCATCCTTTAATAGTTTTCAAGGTGGGTAATGATGAGATTTCTGAGAGGAGCCTAAATGCAATCAGGAAGGACTTCAGGGCTCTAGGGAGATTGGTTAAAGGTTCAGGTGCACAGGTAGTTTTTTCACCAATCCCTCAAGTAGTGGGGAAAAATGCAGATAAGGAGTGGAAAACACATGTCATTAACACATGGCTGAGAGACTGGTGCCACTGTTGGAATTTTGGGTTTTTTGATCATGGAGAGGTTTATATGACACCTGATCTTCTGGCATCAGATGGGGTACTAAGGTGAGATCTCTCTCATAGGGGAAGGAGAATTCTGTCTGAATTGGCTGGGCTCATTGATAGATCTTTAAACTAGATATCAAGGTGAAAAGGGGAAAAACCTGTCCTGTAGAAAACAAACTGGAGACAATTGAGGGTGTTGTGCCAGCTCCACTGCTACCTCAGGATTGGTACCAGTCAGGAGGTTCTCGAGCATTACAAACTCACTAAAATGCCTGTACACAAATGCACACAGCATGGGGAACAAACAGGATGAACTAGAGATCTGTGTGCAATCTCAGGACCATGATGTCATTGCAATCACTGAGACATGGTGGGACAGCTCTCATGACTGGAACGCTGTCATGGATGTCTATGTCCTTTTTAGGAAGGATAGGCTGACAAGGAGAGGTGGTGGAGTTGCTCTCTATGTGAGAGAGCAATTGAAATATATTGAGCTCTCCCTGGGAGACAATGAGGAGCAGGTAGAAAGCTTGTGGGTAAAGATTAAGGGCGAGACTAATATGGCAGACATTGTAGTAGGTGTTTACTACAGGCCACCTGATCAGGATAAGGAAGCTGATGAGGCCTTCTACAAGCAACTGGAAGTAGCCTTGAAATCACAGGCTCTGGTTGTCATGGGGGACTTTTCTCGGACATTTGTTGGGAAAGTTGCACATCCAGGCACACTCGGTCCAGTAGGTTCCTCCAGAGCATTGATGATAACTTCCTAATGCAGGTGTTGGAGGGGCCGACAAGGAGAGGAGAGATGCTGGACCTTGTACTGATCACAAAGAGGGAGTGGTTGAGGGTGTGAAGGCAGGAGGCACCCTTGGCTGTAGTGACCACGAGATGGTGGAGTTTAGAATTGCAGGCAGCAGGCACAGGGCCACAAGCAGGATTGCTACCCTGGAGTTCAGAAAGGCCGACCTTGGCCTGCTCAGGGAACTGCTTGGAAAAGTCCCTTGGGAGAGGGCCCTGGAAGGCAAGTGGGCCCAAGCAAGCTGGCTAATACTCAAACACCATTTCTTCCAGGCTCAAGATCAGTGTATCCCAAAGTGCAGGGAATCTAGTAAGACAGTTAGGAGACCTGCATGGTTGAGCAGGGAGTTACTGGACAAACTTAAGCTGAAGAGGGAAATATATAAAAAATGGAAGGAGGGACAGGCCACTTGGGAAGAATACAGAGAGTTTGTCAAAGGATGCAGGGATGCAACAAGGAAAGCTAAGGCCTCCCTTGAAATCAAGCTGGTGAGTGAGGTCAAGGACAAGAAGAAAAGCTTCTATAAGTATGTTGGAGGCAAAAAGAAGTCTAGAGGTAATGTGGGCTCGCTACTGGATGCAGTGGGTGGGTGCCTTGGTGACCGAGGACAGAGAGAAGGCTGAGTTACTGAATGCCACCTTCGCCTCAGTCCCAATTACATCTTTGTTTTTCCCTCTTCATTCCTGTCCTATCTTTTTGACAAAGTTTATAATTGTGGAAATAATGGTCAACAAAGGAAATGTCTGTTGCTCTAATATGGTGACTGCCAGTGGTTATTCTATGGCTAAATCAGCCAGTGCTTAAAGGATTCCAGTTTTTAAATCCTTTATTCCTGTTCTGAAATTCTTCTATGTTCTTTCCATACATCTGAATGAAGGTGAAGCTCTTTTTCACATGATTTCCACCAAAAAATACCCCAAATATATTTCTGACAGATAAGTAGTCCATCTTCAGGCTGAACAAAAAGTTCTGCAATGTTGTTTTTTCATACATATTCAGTATTAAATATTTTCCAGAAATATTTGTTCCTGTGTTGGAATGTTACAAGAGGAAAAGACCAGTGAACCATTGATAACCTGGTTCAGCTCAAGCAATGCATTTTGTTTGCAGTGCTTTGTTTCCTGGTGTGAATTTCATTTACTAGGTACACATGACACAAAGCTTTATTAATTGCATGGATAAATGGAACAACTATAATTCCCAGTAACAAATGAGTCACTAAGTTTGCAGCAGCAGAAGAAAGATAAATGCATGCATGCAAGATCTGCTATAGTTGTAGGAGCTGTTCCTAAAATTACATTCAACTGATTTACAGCATTCTTGAATGGTTTAAAATGCTGTACTGTGTGTGATATACTCAGATTTTCAGTCCCATTGCACTCCTGAAAAGAATGTCCAGTGTTGTTGTAAGGATTAGATGTCCCATGAGGGATAAAAGCACCACAGAATGGAGGACAATGAAACATTAGATGTAAAAATAAACAGATGTAGCATAATAAGTAAAAGGTCAATATATGCTGAGGACCAGAATGCGTAAAATCAGAATGGTAATAATTTCAAGTAGTCAAAGGCCAGCATGGCATCAGAACTCCCTTCAGTACTATCCAGATGAAAGACTCATTAGGCAGTCTGTACTCCAGAAATGGGCTCTACTGAAAGAGAAGTTCTGCTCTGATATCTTTACTTGCCTCTTAAAAAATTCATATCGTTAATATTTAAGCTTCAGAAACCTGTGGCCAGCAAGAGAAAGTTATTCTAAATGACCTCGTTTGTGCTAATGTAACAATCTAATGAAAACTTTAATGCTTATGTTTGCATAATTTCAATTCATTTTTGCTCTTCTGATTATTAAAATTGCTCATTTAAGGACTATCTTTTGTTTTGTTTGATTTCATCATTCCCTTTGGTAAGAGTTGCAAAAATTCTAAGGAAATGGATTTAATAGACACGGGCTCAGGAATGGTTAGCCAAATGGTGTTGCAAATACTCCCAAATTTTCCCTTTGTTCTTCTGCATATGTTTAAAGATATTTCTGTTAATTTACAATTTGAAAGGTGGGTGAGGAGCAGAGAGTTTGAAAAATAGATTACTGTCTTCATTAATACAGGTTTGACCTACAAAGTCTTCACGTACTTAATGATTAAAAACCAAAGTACTAAATAATAAATTATAAGAATTTATAGGAGTCATCATCTTGAAATTAGCTTACTGAATGTTCTTATCATAATAAATCTAAGTGGGTGTCTAATTTAGTGTTAGCTGACTAAAATTATATGTTGAAGTCAGAGGAAAAAAAAAAAGAAAAAAATTTGTTTCAAGACAAATGATATGAATTTAATCAGAAGTAACCCAAAAAGCTGCCATATTTTGTTGTGTCTACTTTGCAGAAACTTTGGCAAAACTGGTATTGGTAGAAGGAAGATCTATTTCGATATGTGAAATTTTGTGAATTTGGCAGACAATAAAATTTCCTCTAGCAATTCAGTGATGTTTATGTTAACACTTCCCTTACTGATACAGCCAGTCAAAAACCCAGGAAACAAATATAGCTGCTGTATCTCTTTTTCAATGGAAGTATAACACAAGCATTTGCCAACTTTTTTTTTTCTTTTTGGTGGGTTTTTTAAATTATTTTTTGTGATTGTAGAACAATTTCTCTTTTCCCTCTTTATCTCTCGCTGCTCTCACTGTTAGAAGAAGTCTTTCTCAATTCAGTTAAACTGTAATTATCTTAATGTGTGAATAGGAAACCTCAACTATAAACCTGAACATTTTCAGAGCTGGTTAGCTGTTTCGAACATTCAGCTACTGGGAAGCTTTGAAGCAAAAGAGATAAAAAGAAACATTAATTTAGGAGGCATATTAAAAGCAGTTCTATACATATTTTCTTTACATCTAGGTGGTAAAAGATACAGTCCTGAGCCCATTATCCAGACAGCCCTCCTAAGCCATTTTGCTATGCCACAACAATAGGNCTAAATCAGCCAGTGCTTAAAGGATTCCAGTTTTTAAATCCTTTATTCCTGTTCTGAAATTCTTCTATGTTCTTTCCATACATCTGAATGAAGGTGAAGCTCTTTTTCACATGATTTCCACCAAAAAATACCCCAAATATATTTCTGACAGATAAGTAGTCCATCTTCAGGCTGAACAAAAAGTTCTGCAATGTTGTTTTTTCATACATATTCAGTATTAAATATTTTCCAGAAATATTTGTTCCTGTGTTGGAATGTTACAAGAGGAAAAGACCAGTGAACCATTGATAACCTGGTTCAGCTCAAGCAATGCATTTTGTTTGCAGTGCTTTGTTTCCTGGTGTGAATTTCATTTACTAGGTACACATGACACAAAGCTTTATTAATTGCATGGATAAATGGAACAACTATAATTCCCAGTAACAAATGAGTCACTAAGTTTGCAGCAGCAGAAGAAAGATAAATGCATGCATGCAAGATCTGCTATAGTTGTAGGAGCTGTTCCTAAAATTACATTCAACTGATTTACAGCATTCTTGAATGGTTTAAAATGCTGTACTGTGTGTGATATACTCAGATTTTCAGTCCCATTGCACTCCTGAAAAGAATGTCCAGTGTTGTTGTAAGGATTAGATGTCCCATGAGGGATAAAAGCACCACAGAATGGAGGACAATGAAACATTAGATGTAAAAATAAACAGATGTAGCATAATAAGTAAAAGGTCAATATATGCTGAGGACCAGAATGCGTAAAATCAGAATGGTAATAATTTCAAGTAGTCAAAGGCCAGCATGGCATCAGAACTCCCTTCAGTACTATCCAGATGAAAGACTCATTAGGCAGTCTGTACTCCAGAAATGGGCTCTACTGAAAGAGAAGTTCTGCTCTGATATCTTTACTTGCCTCTTAAAAAATTCATATCGTTAATATTTAAGCTTCAGAAACCTGTGGCCAGCAAGAGAAAGTTATTCTAAATGACCTCGTTTGTGCTAATGTAACAATCTAATGAAAACTTTAATGCTTATGTTTGCATAATTTCAATTCATTTTTGCTCTTCTGATTATTAAAATTGCTCATTTAAGGACTATCTTTTGTTTTGTTTGATTTCATCATTCCCTTTGGTAAGAGTTGCAAAAATTCTAAGGAAATGGATTTAATAGACACGGGCTCAGGAATGGTTAGCCAAATGGTGTTGCAAATACTCCCAAATTTTCCCTTTGTTCTTCTGCATATGTTTAAAGATATTTCTGTTAATTTACAATTTGAAAGGTGGGTGAGGAGCAGAGAGTTTGAAAAATAGATTACTGTCTTCATTAATACAGGTTTGACCTACAAAGTCTTCACGTACTTAATGATTAAAAACCAAAGTACTAAATAATAAATTATAAGAATTTATAGGAGTCATCATCTTGAAATTAGCTTACTGAATGTTCTTATCATAATAAATCTAAGTGGGTGTCTAATTTAGTGTTAGCTGACTAAAATTATATGTTGAAGTCAGAGGAAAAAAAAAAAGAAAAAAATTTGTTTCAAGACAAATGATATGAATTTAATCAGAAGTAACCCAAAAAGCTGCCATATTTTGTTGTGTCTACTTTGCAGAAACTTTGGCAAAACTGGTATTGGTAGAAGGAAGATCTATTTCGATATGTGAAATTTTGTGAATTTGGCAGACAATAAAATTTCCTCTAGCAATTCAGTGATGTTTATGTTAACACTTCCCTTACTGATACAGCCAGTCAAAAACCCAGGAAACAAATATAGCTGCTGTATCTCTTTTTCAATGGAAGTATAACACAAGCATTTGCCAACTTTTTTTTTTTCTTTTTGGTGGGTNTTTTTCTCTTTAAAATAAATCAATGAGTGAACAGCTAAAGTAGGCAAGGGAAGATCAGTTTCACTTCTAATTTAATAAAGGCTTGTGGTTCAAAAATATAAACCTACAGCCTGGTGGCAGGGTAGATTGGTGTTATATGGGGGGGGGGGGGNGGTTTGGCCAGTATAGAGCCAACCTATATTCAGTCACTACTTTGGTTGAAAGACTTCACTGAATGAAGGACTGGGACTTTATTTTGTAAACATGTTTTAAAATCATAGCAAAAATAGCTCCCTAAAATAAGGGGGGGACTTGTCTATGCAGTTTATAAAGAGTAGTGAGAGCTGTAGAAAGCAGTCAGGTTCTGCTTTATCTTCTCACTTTGCCTCAGTCCCTCACCCTAATTAATTAGAAGGAAATATGCCTTCCAGAGAAGAATAAAATACCTTTGGGATTTTTCATCAGGAAGTCATAGCTCATGTGGTTAAAAGGGAAAAGATTTGTTGTTGTTTTTTAAATATTAAAAATTTAAAATGTGATTCACAAGCACTTCATTTTTATCATTAGTACCAATTTTGCAGTGCTAAGTGCTGTTGATAATATTTAAGTTTCTTCATGTAAACATAATTTTTGATTGCATATGCCTAATCAGAACTAGAAAAGCCACGTGTCTCAATCATTTTTCCCAAAGTGCTCCTGGAGATCAGATTCATTTCTGAAACTGCTGATTAGTCAGGTTTCATTACCTTCTTTCAGAGTATTCAAATATATAAAAAAAGAGGCAAAACAAAAATGGAAATTAGATGCATTATTAAATTAGAGGATATATATATCTGATTTTCTAAAAAGCCTTTACCTTAGCAATCTTCTGCAGCTGGACCCAGTGTGATCCCTGTGTGCCCAGAGTGTGCACAAACATAAGGTCTTTTTGAGCACTACTCAAAATATATGCCATAAAATGGAAAGTAGCTTAGGTAATTACTGTGTCACACTGTGTAATAATTGTTTAATTTGTAAAGAAGATGCTTGTGAAATAAGCCTAATCATTAACAATCTGATCCAAACTCCCGTTGTATTTTAGGAGTGAAGGTGAGCCCATTTTTAGTCTTGGTTTTACTTTCTGCCTTTCAGATACAATTATGATTAGTGGTATTTCATTGTATAATGTAATGTCCAGACACCCCTTATGATGAATGTCTGCTATGCTGGCAACTAGGCAAAGACTTGTTAAGCAGTATGTGTGTCCTGCAGAACCTGCATGCTGAGAATGCAGCTTAGGAAGTAAACTGTACAGCAGTCATCTTCATATTTCAGTGCTTTTGGAGACACTGGGATGACTGCTAGTAGCATTTAATTCAACTGGATGTTACTGGTGAGCATGCTATGGCTCCATATTGTGTAGCAGTGATTCAAGACACTTTTGGAATCGTGGCTCCATGGTTTTTTTGTTGTTTTGTTTGTTTGTTTGTTTTGTTTTTGCTTTTTGCTTGGTTGGTTGGTTGGTTGGGTTTTTTTGGTTGTATAATTTTTCAAGTAGCATTAACATTACTGATGTGTCTGTTACTTTTATAGTCTTAACTCAGCAATTTCCACATGTTCCAGTTTTCTTGTCACCAATATGCAGCTGTGTTTCTGTGTAAAAATGCAAGGTCATTTTTATGTCACATATGTAGAAATTGCAGAAATTGCATTCAGTCTGAATTAACACAACATCCCCTAATATTTCAG
>VYZU01031668.1:0-21934 GCA_013401355.1 Ceyx cyanopectus
TTTTTTTTCCCCCCCTTCCTTCCATTTAAATACAGTTCCTTGAAGAATGGTTATCATAGTTGAAACAAGTTTACCCAACCTTTCTTCATGCTGGGATTGCTGCTGTGTTATCACAGCTTTACAGGTTGGGGCTGTGAGTGATTCAAGTTGTAAGTGACAGCTGCTGGCCTGGCCTCCCTCCTTGCAAGTGCTGCTGTCAGTGTCTGGACTGCCAGGCTAATCAGGTGAATCAAAGTCTGAGTGTCCAGCATAGTGAGACTCAGGTGTTACTGCTTGGAGCACGTTGAGCCTGTGAAGAAGCAATTCCCAGGCTGCTGATGCCAAGAAGTGATGATGATTTTAGACATTCTCCAGAACAGTGTGTGCTGTAACTTTGAGCTGTTTAAAAAACTGTCAGAATTTTGTAGCTGTGTATTAATACCAACTTCAGGGTCTGATGATGGAGAGAAGTATTGCTGAAGTTGAAGCTCCTAGAGGAGAGCACCTCATTGGGATACACAAGCAAGCTTCCAGAGGTGGCTCTTCAGTCTTTCTGCTTGGTGCTGGATGGCTCTTTGTTCCTATCACCCTGTTT
Organism: Ceyx cyanopectus; assembly: GCA_013401355.1. Classification (NCBI taxonomy): domain Eukaryota; kingdom Metazoa; phylum Chordata; class Aves; order Coraciiformes; family Alcedinidae; genus Ceyx; species Ceyx cyanopectus. The sequence goes on from VYZU01031668.1 coordinate 575, forward strand.
TCCCAAGCTTAGCTGTTCTGGATGTACCAACTTATGACTCTATTGCTTATCACGATGAGTAGGTGAGATCTAAAGCTGTGCCCTGTCAGCTGGGAGGAGTGACACTGGGACACTTCAGTTGGCAGCCAGATCTTTGGCTTCACTCTCCTTTCCTCCTATGTACCGTGTGAATCCAACCCAGCTCACTGGGTTGTTGCTGGCCTGGCAGTTTGAATCACAGCTGGTGAGTTGGTGTTCCTTTAACTGCAAAGCCTGGCAATTCTCATGGCCTGTCAGTGCACCAGTTGGTGGCAGCTCTTGAAGATGAATGTGTTGAGTTCAAAATAGATCCTTCTGTGTACAAACCTCTCTGTCGTAAATCACAAGATCTTCCTGGTCATACTTGATGCAGCTCTCCCTTAAATAGGACAATATTGCTTCCCTGCTTCACGACTTCAGGAGCTTGTCCTGCATATTTACACCATTTAATCCTTCTCCAGCTGTATTATGAAACACATTTAACATTAGGTTATCTGGTAGAGCACTAGACCCATGAAAATACATAAGCTTTTGCTATTTAAACGTGGGGGAATGAGCTTTTGCAAGGGATGGAAGTGAGGGAGAAGCAGCTAAACCAATGTCTCGGGGCTGATTTAGCTACTGAGGCTTTAGACTCTTGTTCTAACAGCTCCATGTCTTACCATCTGTTGCCCAGTGAAGTGCTCTGTGCTTCACTGCTGGTACTTCACAGATGCAAGTCTTGGGTACTGTGTCCTGGAGACCAGAACTGTGTGGGGCAAAGTAGGTGCTGTTCTGGGTTTGGTGCTTTATGTTGCAGTCCAGAAGGGAGCACCGTCCTTAAACTAAGAGCTGGTGTTCCTCTGACTACTGTACTGCAAGACTGCCCCTGTGAGCACAGTCTTGTTGGAAGCCAACTCAGCCTGGCTGCTGTTCAGATGAGCAGAGCACAATGCAGACTTTAGCTGCATGGAAACAAACTTGGTGTTCCTTCACAAATAAGGTTTGCTTTTTTCCTCTTGAGCTCTGGCTCTGCTTTCTCTCACTGACATGTCCTGTGCTTTGTTAAAAGTTAAACATGCTGTTTGGAATGGTGTAGAAGCCACTAGCCAACACTAAATAAAACTACTCTTAGCTTAGTTTTATCTATGTGTCAGCTTGTGCCTTATGCTAGTCAGGTGCTGGAGGAGGGTTTATTTGTGTCTCAAGGTGTCCATAGATTTCAGTGGTTCTCCTGGAACCCTAAAGGTAAGTTGGACAGTGACTCCTGATCTCTAGATTATACAAAGTAGGTTTATAACAGAGTGCTGTCTGTCCTCCCTGCAGCTTATGTCGTGGGAACCCCTGAGGAGTTATTTTGAGTGCTGTATTTGCCATTACCTTTCCATAAGAAAAGCTTCATTGTTTTTTTGTCATAGGAAGCAGCATTTCTTTAGCTATTAGCTCTCCTCTTCCTGATGTCACCACTCTATTTTCCTCTGTGGTGAACTTGGAAGACTTTATGTGCAAATACATGCAGCCTTTTATAAATATGCTTTTTGCACTGGGTTATTTCTGTGAGGGAGAGCAGATGAACTTAAGCACGATGTGTTGCACTTCTACATCTGATAAAAAAAAAAAGAAAAATGAGAGCTTGGAGGGAATACCATTAAGTATGTAGCAAAGTTTTCTAACTGGCAACTCGTGTTCATTGGCTCTAAATTGCCTTTCTGTGTGCTGTCAGTGTGTCTTGGACTCTTTGCTTCTCCTGTTTCACAAAAGCACCAGGAGACCGTGTTTGTAATCTTACTGCACCTATAAAACTTGACACTCAAACCAGAGCTGACAGCTCTTCCAGCTGTTGTTGACCTCTGCTCATTCACATGGATCTCTGCAGCTTTCCCCAGGAGCTCATGTCATCTGTCCAATGAACACAGGTTGAGCCTGGGGCCTTCACTGACATGGGTTGTGACTGAAACACATGCATTTGCTATGAGAGCTGCTTAGAGTGACTTCCAGTTTCCCCTGGAAGCTGTGATTGAGCCATGAGTGTGGGATATTTCTACTTTGCTGCTGTTCAACACAATGCAGCAGTTCCCAGAGCTGCAGTTAACTCCAAGGTGCTCAGGCCAGGGTGTACACCAGAAAAGAGAGGAATTTTCTAGGAGGTGATGTCAAGTGGTGCAGCCCTTCTGAGAAGAATGAGGTGACACTGTAGTTTGCTAGCTACAGATAAGAGGAATGTTCTATAGTAGAGTCTGTGCCTGCAAAACTTAAGTGATCTCACAGAGTTGTTTTTTTTAAGAGAGAATTCATCCCAGCCTAGGAGTTGTCCAGAACATGGATAAGCCAGAGTGGCACTCATCACAGCACCCAGTAGGCTGTGGGACAAACCTTTCTAGTCTGGGATGACCTNTTCACTCTCCTTTCCTCCTATGTACCGTGTGAATCCAACCCAGCTCACTGGGTTGTTGCTGGCCTGGCAGTTTGAATCACAGCTGGTGAGTTGGTGTTCCTTTAACTGCAAAGCCTGGCAATTCTCATGGCCTGTCAGTGCACCAGTTGGTGGCAGCTCTTGAAGATGAATGTGTTGAGTTCAAAATAGATCCTTCTGTGTACAAACCTCTCTGTCGTAAATCACAAGATCTTCCTGGTCATACTTGATGCAGCTCTCCCTTAAATAGGACAATATTGCTTCCCTGCTTCACGACTTCAGGAGCTTGTCCTGCATATTTACACCATTTAATCCTTCTCCAGCTGTATTATGAAACACATTTAACATTAGGTTATCTGGTAGAGCACTAGACCCATGAAAATACATAAGCTTTTGCTATTTAAACGTGGGGGAATGAGCTTTTGCAAGGGATGGAAGTGAGGGAGAAGCAGCTAAACCAATGTCTCGGGGCTGATTTAGCTACTGAGGCTTTAGACTCTTGTTCTAACAGCTCCATGTCTTACCATCTGTTGCCCAGTGAAGTGCTCTGTGCTTCACTGCTGGTACTTCACAGATGCAAGTCTTGGGTACTGTGTCCTGGAGACCAGAACTGTGTGGGGCAAAGTAGGTGCTGTTCTGGGTTTGGTGCTTTATGTTGCAGTCCAGAAGGGAGCACCGTCCTTAAACTAAGAGCTGGTGTTCCTCTGACTACTGTACTGCAAGACTGCCCCTGTGAGCACAGTCTTGTTGGAAGCCAACTCAGCCTGGCTGCTGTTCAGATGAGCAGAGCACAATGCAGACTTTAGCTGCATGGAAACAAACTTGGTGTTCCTTCACAAATAAGGTTTGCTTTTTTCCTCTTGAGCTCTGGCTCTGCTTTCTCTCACTGACATGTCCTGTGCTTTGTTAAAAGTTAAACATGCTGTTTGGAATGGTGTAGAAGCCACTAGCCAACACTAAATAAAACTACTCTTAGCTTAGTTTTATCTATGTGTCAGCTTGTGCCTTATGCTAGTCAGGTGCTGGAGGAGGGTTTATTTGTGTCTCAAGGTGTCCATAGATTTCAGTGGTTCTCCTGGAACCCTAAAGGTAAGTTGGACAGTGACTCCTGATCTCTAGATTATACAAAGTAGGTTTATAACAGAGTGCTGTCTGTCCTCCCTGCAGCTTATGTCGTGGGAACCCCTGAGGAGTTATTTTGAGTGCTGTATTTGCCATTACCTTTCCATAAGAAAAGCTTCATTGTTTTTTTGTCATAGGAAGCAGCATTTCTTTAGCTATTAGCTCTCCTCTTCCTGATGTCACCACTCTATTTTCCTCTGTGGTGAACTTGGAAGACTTTATGTGCAAATACATGCAGCCTTTTATAAATATGCTTTTTGCACTGGGTTATTTCTGTGAGGGAGAGCAGATGAACTTAAGCACGATGTGTTGCACTTCTACATCTGATAAAAAAAAAAAGAAAAATGAGAGCTTGGAGGGAATACCATTAAGTATGTAGCAAAGTTTTCTAACTGGCAACTCGTGTTCATTGGCTCTAAATTGCCTTTCTGTGTGCTGTCAGTGTGTCTTGGACTCTTTGCTTCTCCTGTTTCACAAAAGCACCAGGAGACCGTGTTTGTAATCTTACTGCACCTATAAAACTTGACACTCAAACCAGAGCTGACAGCTCTTCCAGCTGTTGTTGACCTCTGCTCATTCACATGGATCTCTGCAGCTTTCCCCAGGAGCTCATGTCATCTGTCCAATGAACACAGGTTGAGCCTGGGGCCTTCACTGACATGGGTTGTGACTGAAACACATGCATTTGCTATGAGAGCTGCTTAGAGTGACTTCCAGTTTCCCCTGGAAGCTGTGATTGAGCCATGAGTGTGGGATATTTCTACTTTGCTGCTGTTCAACACAATGCAGCAGTTCCCAGAGCTGCAGTTAACTCCAAGGTGCTCAGGCCAGGGTGTACACCAGAAAAGAGAGGAATTTTCTAGGAGGTGATGTCAAGTGGTGCAGCCCTTCTGAGAAGAATGAGGTGACACTGTAGTTTGCTAGCTACAGATAAGAGGAATGTTCTATAGTAGAGTCTGTGCCTGCAAAACTTAAGTGATCTCACAGAGTTGTTTTTTTTAAGAGAGAATTCATCCCAGCCTAGGAGTTGTCCAGAACATGGATAAGCCAGAGTGGCACTCATCACAGCACCCAGTAGGCTGTGGGACAAACCTTTCTAGTCTGGGATGACCTGAGTCCTAGTTTTGACCACTTGCCTACATTGCAGACAAGCATCCAAAGAAACTCTGCCTCATTTTAACAATTTTCTGATGGATTTTTGTGTTCTCTTGATAGCTGCCATAAACTTAGCAAAGCTGAAGCTGTTCAGACATTACTACGTTATGGTAAGTGGAGCACCCTGTGCATGTATACTGAGTGCCTGGGAGCCATGCAAGCCTTTTGGTGGATTACTTCTTGGAATCTATAGCTGGTGGGTGTGGTGATGTTCCTAGTTCTGTGACAGAGCTGCACTTTGCTCTCTTGGTCAGCTGGGTTACAGTCCTCAAAGCAACTGCCCTTTTCCTAGTGGTTGCATCCTCCTGTTTATCCTTCAATTGGTTCCAGCTATTTGTAATGCTTATCCATTTCCTCTGGAGACAGCTTGAGCTGCCAGTTGAATTGATGGGCTTGAATAACACACTGTAAACTTGCTAAAAATTAAACATGGACCAAATGGTGCCTTGAGATGCCTGTGTACAGTTTCTGATGAAGTCAGCAGGAGCCATGAGCAGACCTCCCCCGAGAGCACAGGCTTCTTAATGACTTCCAGGGGCCTCATTTCAGACTCTTACAAGTGCTAAGAGTAATAAATTACAATGGTGATTCTTCCAAGTTCTACAAAATCCTAATACTTAAAGCATTTCCTGCTGTAACTTAAATATGTTAGCAATAGCTTGAGTCATATGGATGCTCTGTAGAGCCCTCAGCCTATATCTTCTACTTTTATTGAGGAGCATAATAAGGCTAGTCTGACATAATGAGTGGTCTGGGAATTGCTTTGAGATGTTTTTCTGGCCAAGGAAGTTTTGTAAGGTTGGTGCTGTTGTTCTCATCGTGCTTTCTCCTTTTCCTTCCCAGATTGTGTGTTACATTTACTTCACATGGATCATTGCAATTCTCATAAAGATTGCTGTTCCATTCCAGTGGAAATGGCTGTACCAGGTATTTGACAGCAAAGAAAAATACATCCATTCCTTGATAGTTTTGTTCTTTTTCCTATTATTCTTTTAATATAGCCACACACATACAAAAAATAAATCCATAAATTGTTCTTAGTGTTGTAGTAGAACATCTCATAGCACAAGGCTGCACTTTTCTTCTTGATTTTTCTTATCACTGATGTGCCTAAGGTGGCAGGAATATATTTTTAGTTTTATATTTGTCCAGCAGGACTTCTGGATTATACATGAGATGGCTGAAAGTAATTGCATTATTGATTTGTAGTCTTTCAATTTGAAAATGTCTGAAGGAAATTAATCAAGAACATACAAAGGAGAAAAAAATTAGTCAGGTTTGCCCTGTGTAATTGAGGCCCCAGGGAGCCACTGAAATAGGCTTTCACTCTTCCATCTACAGGCTTTATTTGCCTAGTGACTTTTAAATACTTGGTTTCTTAACATATAATCCAAGTAACTGTACAGGGAGTCTTTGGAATACATTAACTGTTGAAAATACCAAACAACATAGGGATCATTTCCCTCCTCCCCCCTCATTTAAAAGCCAAGTCTTGCTGTAGTTATTTAAAAGCACTGGAGTGATAGCTAGGGCTGTAGCTGTATTTAAAGTGACAGGGAAAGCTGAAAGAACAAAGGGCTTGACAGCCTTTAGCCTGGGATTAATGATAACAGGACAGGAATTGCTTTGTTATTTCTGCTGTGGCACAGGATTCTTGGCCATTAAACCTTGAACCTTATGAATGAGGAGAGATGTTTCATGACCATGAAGAATTACAGAACTGAACTTCAATCTTGTGGTTTTCATTTGCAGCTGCTGGATGAAATGGCCACACTCGTGTTCTTTGTCCTCACTGGGTACAAGTTCCGTCCAGCATCAGACAACCCTTATCTCCAGCTTTCCCAAGATGATGAGGATGACTTGGAGATGGAAGCTGTGTAAGAACTCCTCCCCTTCCTTTTTTTTTTTCACTTGATTTGAGAAAAGTAATGTTTATATGAACAGTTTACCTTAATATCTGTAAGTTGTTCTTTGAAAAAGATTAGGATCTGCTCCCAGGTTTAACCATGAGGTGTGTGTTAAACTGACAGATCCCTGGTATGCCTAGGAGCCTCTGAGCTGAGTATTGCAGCAGTGTGGGATAAGCTGGTAAAGCTTTTAATGGGGTGAAAAGATGCTCATGAAAACATCAAGTAAAAAAGCTTCTGTGTTTCATCTATGCTGGTGAACACCAGCAAGCCTTACAGATGGTCATTAATACTTCATAGTTAAACCCACACTACACACACACAAAACCAAACTGACAGTAAACTACTAATCTACAGAATGTAAATGAGCAGGGTGTAAATTCCTTCTGCCTTGGTGTTCAGCCTGTAGCTTTGCAGAAATTTGTCTTAAGTAACACTGAGCTGAAGAGATGGATTTTTACCAATACTCTTCCCTGTTTTTTTTCCTTGCTTCTAAGCCATGAGGCATCACACATGCAGCAGGACCTGAGTGAGTCTGGAGAAATTATAAAGTAGAGCTCAACCTAAGTCCCTGTCATTTTCTCTGCTGTGGTTTTCTGAGGACTTAAAAAGAGTGGCATTTCTGAATCTATAATAGAAACCACCCTAAGAAATTCAGCATGCAAGGAGTGTTGAATACAGCTGTAATTGCCACAGACTCTGTTGCCTTAATAGGAGCAGAGCTCACCTAATCTCTTTAGTGGTTATACATTTCATGCATAATTGGAATTCATGTACAGGCTCAGAAGCCTGTGCCTAAGAGTTTTTCCATTTTGGCAAATCTCCTTTACCTGGTTTTAAGTGAAGCAAATCAACGATTTTTATTGTGGGGGCAAAAAAAGTCAGGAGGTGTTTGCCCTTGTAGTTAGCTCAGGAAGAAATGGGAAATTGCTGTGGGGAGGTTTGATATAGAATCCATCTTGAAATGTCATGCAAGGAGCTTAAGTTTTCAGAAATATCTCTAGTAACAAAGATATTCTTTCCAAATGCTCATCTGGTTTGGGGTCTGTAAAATGTGTTACTGTCTGAACTGGAAGTGGAAGGTGTCCCAGGATTTGTGATTGTACAGAAACAAACAAGCTTATTTTTACTTTTGCCTGTTAGTGAATTTCAGCTTTGCATACTTGCTCACTGAATTTTTACTTAGGTTTGGTTTTTTTTTTTTTTAGAGCTAATAATATAGCACCTTCTATATTTATTATTTTCAGTAAATTGGAGAAGCTGATAAATTTAGGGGAATCTGCCAGAAAGAAGCTGGAGCAAGTTTGATGAACTAATTTAAGTGATTTATTTGTTGCCATAGTGAAATAGACATTACTAGAAACTCAAGAATTGTAATTCCTTGTGAACCTTTTCCTAGTAAGGCATTTTGCTCTCTGCCTGGGGAGTTTCCATAGTTGTGCTGTCTGGATTGTTCCCTTTAACCTTGCTTGAATTCTCCTCATCTGGTTCACCAGGAGTTTTATTCCCTTTGGGCACCTGGCAGGGTATCATCTGGAAGTGTCTTGTTCTCCCTTCCCCAGCTGTGTCAGGAAGGTTCAGTTTGCCAGTATTTGACAAGTGGGGTGTGTGCACATTCTGTGACAGGTGGAGTGCTGCAGTCAAAATGTATACATTTTCTAGTTGACTTGGTCTTGCTGGGTCCTATTTTTGCTTTTATAAATATTAAATGTTGTTTCTTAGGGGGGAAAATACCAAGGCTTATTTGAGCAAGTGACTAACTGCCTGACAGCATCCTGACTAACCACTGCATGAGTGTGTTTTGTCTTTCATGTGATAAATACCCATTTCAGAGGCTATGGCAGAACTTAAAAGCCTGCAAACTTCAAACTTGATAGTGTTCTGCCATGTGTTATTGCCAGGTTTTATGGTTGTTTTCCTCTCCTGGAGGGTTTTTGTTAGAATCAGGCTCTTTAAAAGGGTTGCTGTAGAAGCATTCACTTTCTTAGACTCAACATCTCTAGGAGCCAAGGGAGGGGAGAGCTGTGAGGTCATCAAGCCTATTTTCCAGGCTTGCTTGTCTTCCAGAAAAAAAAGTAGGACATTTTAAGTGCAGCTCTCTAGCTTATGTCTGTTTTCATGCTACACAAGCTATACAAAGCTCAGTCTGGCAGTAAATGTAAATATTTTTAAGGATAGTGTAGAAATCTGCAAAGTTTCAAGAAAAATTTATGTCTGTGACATAAAGCCCAAATCCTTCCTCTGTAAACCCTTGTAACTTTCAAAACTAAATCCACAACAGCAAAGGTAACTTGTGAGAAATCTTTTCACCTAACACACCTCTCCCATGGGAGAGGATTCCACATGTTGTGGGGCTTTCTCTTCAGTTCCACCAGGCTCAACAGAAATTGTCCTGGTGAAGAGGAGAGCATGACTAAACCTGAGCTAAGGACCAGCCTGTGCTTTCTCAAGTAGGGTCAACAGCCATTCATCAGCCACCAAGTGGCTCTGTGTGTGCCCTGTGCCAGGCAGCCTCTTGAGCCCCTTCAGTCAGCCCGTGGGCTGCTTGCTGACAGTTTGTTAGATTAAAGCACTCTGTTGGAAAAGGTGCAGCCACACTTGGCAGTCAGAGTTGTCAGGCTTCCAGTCCCCAATGCCATTTCTGGGGCATGAACACAAATATAAAGAGCACAGGAGCTGGAGGTGAAGGTGAGGAAGGGGGAAGGGAGCAGTTCAGGGGTTTTGCTTTGCTCTTTATTTATTTATTTACTCTCGTGGTTATTTCATTAGGTCAGTAAATTTGGGCTTCTGCAAAGTGCTGTTCTACAGATCTTGGTTGAGAATGATGTTCATTTGTGTACGTGGGATTAAGGTGCTGCCACTGGAGGAGGGATTGCAGGAAAAGCCATTAATGGTTCTGTTCTCAACTCAGTAAATCCATCTTGCCCGGGTGCATGGAGACTAACTTTGTTTTTCCTTAATGCCCAAACCAGTCTCAACACAGTGAACTGTTGTGGTAACACTGTTGTGGTACCTTGGCTTATACCTTGGCATCTGGAGTTTCTCACTGGCTCATGAGGGAGCCTATTTTGTGCTGAGACTTCAAGTCCTGCTTGGTTGCTTCTCTTTGCTTTCTCAGGTTGTGTTTCATAGCAGTCTGAGTCATGATACTCTTGAGTGATTTTTCTTCACCTACCACATCTTTCTTATGCAGAGATCAGCTTTTTCCCTCAATGGGTGATCACTTTTCACTCTGGTTTGCAATAACTTGTAAAGGCAGCTGCTGCCACTGTTACACTGTTTCTTGGACTAGAAAACAGAGAAATGGGATTAAAAAAACCCAAACAAAAACAAATCCCAAACAAACACACACAAGCACAAAAAAAACACCACCAACAAAGAAAAAACCCCAGGCAAAACAACAACGAAAAGACACATCTGAGATCCACCACTGTGGGCAACTGCAGATGCTTCTGAATGTTTAGCCTTTCCCTGCTACCTTGAATACAGTGGGGTGGGGGTGATAAAATTCATTAGGCTTAACACTGTGCAACAGAATATTCAGCAAACTCCTTTTTTTCATTATTTGTGTTGGGTATCCCTCTGACAGCAAAAAGAGCCCTTCTGTTTGGAGACAGAGGTGGCTTAGTGAGAATGAGGACTTGAAAGCTACTCTGCTTGTCATGAGATGAGCAGTGCTCATCACTTGGTCTTTGACTGTTAATAATCCACCCCAAAATTCTCTGCTAGTTCTCAGCTGTTGTTGTGGGGCTGCTGAAGGGACCTCTCCAGTAACAAGTGACAGGACTTAGCCTGGCTGCCATTTCTTATGGAGCTGTTTGTCCTGTCACTCCATGCATGTGGGAAGTTGATCATCCCTCTTAGCCACAGCCTCTCATCACATTTGTCATCATCTTGGTGTGCAACGGGTTTGTGATTGTATTAGTGCAGTGCTCAGATCTGGGCTGTGTGCCAGGAGGGATCTTACTAGCTGTGAGTCAAGTGTTAGGAATACTTTGGTGTCATGGATGTGTAAAACACCTATTTATAGATCCCAGGATGTCTGCTGTTGCATTGCTGTGTGAGTTGCTCATTTTTTGGTTTCTAGTCCATTTTACTCTTCAGCTCCTCCCCAAAGAATTGATATTTAACCCCTTGCTCTGTGCTTAGGAAGTCTACTATTTCTGAAGAATGAACTCTGTAACTGTCTTGCTGCTTTGTCTCATTTTTCAGACCCTTACTTTGACTTGACAGAATCTTCTGCATTCTAGTCCTGGTCTCAAATCTGTAGCTCTTTGTATCTTCTGCAGATTTAATAAGCAGGTTCTCTATTCCATTACCCAGGCAATTACTGCAAAGGCTGAATAGAAGTGAGCCCAGGACAGACCTCTCTGGAACCATACTCAATGTTCTTACATTTTTTGACAGGAAACCATTAAGTGCATCTCAGTGCATGCTTTTCCAATTAGTTATGCATCTACTTGGGTTTTGTCTAGCTCACATTTCCCCAGATTTTTTCCTATGGGACTGCAGGAAAACCTTTGTCAATGGGGAGAATTTGAGATCCATATGTTCACTGTGATCTCTTCCAGACAAATGTTTACTAATTCCATCTTTCTCTTTGAAGCAACCTGCTTGCTTTTCTCCTTTGTATATATAACATTTGGAAATAAAGTTTCTATTTGTTCTGTACTTTTCTGACCCTCTCCCTGTTCCCTTAAAGACAAACTCACCTTGGCCCAGCGCAAAGTGTCTGAACTGCTGACAGTCCCAGTACTACCACTCTAGAGAGTCACCAAACACACCAGTTTGAGTAATTTATTTTTACAGTACATGAACAGAAGCTGATATATCTAATGTGGAACTAAGGGCATTATCAGCAGAGTGTGTCTGAAGGTTATGTCCTCTCTTGGGTGACACTGAAAATGTTGTTTGCTAGTCTGATCAAATAAAGTATCCTTACATGGTAAACAGCAGGTGGAAGCACACAGGGACTGGCAGTGGCATCTTGAACAGGATAGTTTTATGTCTGCTCCCAGGTGTCCCTCGTGAATGCACTGAGCTATTGACACTGACTTTCAGCATCCAAAATAACCTTTGTAGCATGTTTGTGAGGGGAAAAAAAATACCTGTGTGGAATGAGAATCACATTGTGCAAAAGAATAAAGCAAATGTCTTGTGCACGTGAGTAGCCTGCTCTGTGCAGCACCAGAGAAAGGAGCTTGGTGGATAGTTCTGGGAGTAGCAGTGCTGCTCTGGCTGGATAAATGCTATTCTGATGCTTTCTGGTTCAGTGGTCAGATTGCCATGACAAATCCAGACTTGGATGGTATAAAAAGGATGACCTCTTTCTTCTGTCATGTTGCTGCTCACTGAGTAATGTAGCTATTAACAGGAGCTGCTGTGCATTAAGCTAATAACATGCATTTGGGGCAATGGGTGTGCATCTGTATCATATGTTGTACCTATTGAAGTATTGCAGATGCAGAAGGAAATCTTAATGCACAGGTTTAAGGGTGAACATCAAAATGTTTGTGTTTCAGCAAGCTCCTACTTTAGCAAGAAACACCTGGTTTAATTGTTTAACCACCTCTCCTATCCTCTCATGTACAAGCAGATATTATCTGCTGATTTAATGAGAGATGGGGAGAGTCTTGACATGCTCAAGAACAGGGGCCTTGCTCCCAACACCCATGCCTTGGGTCCAAAGAGGTACCTGGGCTACAAAACAACAGCATTAGGAGAGACCAACCATTGGGACTGCTTAGGCTGGTAAAGAGACACTTCATGGTTTAGACTGGGCATTAGGGAAGATTTTTCACTGAAAGAGTGGCCAGAGACTGGCACAGGCTGCCTAGGGCACGATTGAGTCACCAACCCTGGGTGTGTTTAAGGGTCGTTTAGATGTGGTTTTGAAGGACATGGTTTAGGGGTGAACTTTGTAGAGTAGGATTCATGGCTGGACTTGTTGGGGTCTTTTCCAAGGGTCTTTTCCAACCTGAGTGATTCAGTGACTATGAAGTGTAATGTGCTGTGTGCAGGAAGACAAGCACGAGCTGTTGATGAGCTGGATGTTACAGTTCCTGTTCTGTTCTCTGATGTTTCTCCCTTCTTTTACAGGGTGACTGCTTCTGGAGTAATGGAGGGCATGAAGAAAGTCAAGAAAGTGGTGAATGGTTCAGCAGAGCTGCAGAGCGAGTGGGAGAGCACGGCCTGATGGACTGGACTGAGGCAGCACTTTCAGAGAAACTTGTGTTTTTTTTAATTTATTACTATTACTCTCAGTGGAAAGGGAGCAACTAGCACTTCCCAACACTGAAACTGCAGTGGGGTGTGCCTGGGGGGGAACAAATCTGTGCAAACACAACTATTCTTTGGATCATAAGAAAATGGGATCTCATGATACTGGCAAGGAACGTGAAGCTTTCCTAGGGATTTTGGGTAGCTTATTCTTTTTTATTGTTGTTTTTTTTCCCCCCCCTTTCTGGATCAGTTAGGTATTCTGAAATGTTTGCAGTTGAGTTCTTCAGAATGTGTAATACTGATGTGAAGAGAGACCTTTAGTGTGTATGTAAAGTATATATTTTATATAATGCATATATATATATACACACACTTGCTATGTAACCTGTATGCTGGGAAATACAAAGTGTGTCAGAAGGTGGGAGAAGAAGAGAAAAGATGTATTTTTTTTTTCTTTTGATAAACTCTTCTTGTGTCTTGAAGAAAACATTGCAAAGCAGATGACCAGAAACAACGGTGGATATTTGAGAGACTAAATGGGGTCTTGGATCAGAATCCTGTCACTGCTCCCAGCAGTGGGGAGGCTGACAAGTGTTCTCTTGTTTTATCCATGCAGGTTGAATGTGTCAGGTTTTCAAAAGTGTTGCTCTGCAGGAAGCAAGTGACTGTTCTCCATCACAAACCCTAGCCCCTAGTGCAGTGAGCACTAATGTCAAGTTCTCCACTGTTTTTGGAGTTGCTCTTGATTCACACCCACCTGACAAGGAGTACACAAGAGGTGTAAGACTGATGCTTGCTTTGTAGGGGTCTGCTGTGCTCTTGTAAACATTTAATTCCAAGCTGTGACCCAGAGCACTTTGATCTGCTTTAGAAAATCTTTTCTAGATAGTGAGTCAAAAGACACTCCTTCCTAGCACAGTAGAAACAGTACCAGAAGCTCCAGTGGAAATCTGTCTAGCAAATGTACTGCAGCATAAACCTCTGGTTCACATTATCCCGAGTTACTCATCCATTCTGGATGGCTCCAGTACCTCTCAGGTTGTGCAGGATTCATGCTACTGCTCTTTGAGGTGAGATGAACTGGGCAAAATGGTATTGCTACCAAAACCAAGCAACTGCAGCTCCCAGACCTAAATATGTGGGTTGTTTTTTTGTCAGGAGAGAAGCTTAGGACCAGAACCTCAGTGCAGGGGAATACAGCAGTCTTGCCTATTAGCTGCAGACTTGCAGTGGAGTCTTCAGAGACCTGTCAGAAGTGCCATGTGGGTTTTGTCTGTAGTGCTCTGAGGAAAGCAAGCTGTAGCTTCAGTAGTGAGGCATTGCAAATGATTGTTAGTTTGGAGGAGAGTGGAAGCAGTTCACTGGTGTAATGAGAATAAGCTTTAAGAAAATAAATCAAGTATAACTCACTGACCCACTGAAGCCTTAATGTTCATGTAGAGACATTGATATATGGTGCTGTCAGGCAAAGTGCTTCTGTCAGGCTGATGGGGAGGGGCATTGTCCCAGAGCTCCAGATGTGCCAGCAGCCTTTACAAGCTCATTTAGGAATTGCTTTTTTGACTGAAGGAACTTCATCTCTAGGGCACCACTGATGAGAGTACTAATAGCCATGAGGTTATTCTGTTCTTTAAGTTGAGAAGGATGATTTTCTGTGGAACCTTGAACCACTTCTTCAGTCTTGAGCAGGGATTGTAGAGCTCTTAACTGAGCAGTCTGTACCAAGACTTACTGTTTGAACAGCACTGTTGTTTTCTCCAGTTGCCTCCATGTTTCCCAGGTGTTGGTTCTATGCATCATGGAAACGGCAGAAATTAATCTACCTGATTTGATACCTGGCACTGGTTTCCTTTCAGATAGAGCACAAGAACAGCCCCTTTCTCTGGGGTACAGAGTCCTTTTCTAACCACATAGTAATCACAGCAGTGGTAGTTTGACTTCTGCTGTCACTGACTTGCAATGAGATTGTTTTAGTGGAGAGAATCCACACCCTAGAAAGGCTGTTGGTGACCTGTGAGCATTTTGGACCTTCTGTATTGAGAAATTCTGTGTATTAACTATCTGAGGTGTGAGAAATTGGACCCTAAACAAACACAGGCAGTCCCAGGTCATCATACTCTTAAATATAATACCTGAGAAACTGATCCTCTCACTCTGCACAGTTTCTCTGTCCCTGTGGAATTGTCACTGTCTTCATCCAAAGGGCTACTCAAATAGGCTGTAAACTCTGAACAGAGTAGGCCACTGGAGACATGAAGTCTGTTGGCACTGAAGTAAATCAGGGATGAAGATTTGCTGTCAGGAACAGAAATGCAGTAGCAGTTTTAATCTGGATTTGTTGCTTTCAACCTGTAACATCTTTTGTGAGAGAGATGTGAAAATCTGATGGGTGTGGCATGCCCTTTGAAACCAAGAAGGGCTGTGCCAGGGTCCCAACATGAGCTGCCTTTTCCATACCTCAGCATCAGTGGAGCTGTTGAGTTCTTTAACAAAACCCTTAGTCTTGAGTTTGTTCCTTTTTGGGTTTTTTTAATGCACTTTTTTGCTGAAGTTGTGTATGGTGTAGGTTTATCTGCCAAGTCTGTGGTTCACTAGTCAAAGGCCAAAAAATGGTTGATTTTTGTCTTGGCATGAAAAGCCATGGCAGTACTCTGAAAGTGGTTTTACAAGAGCTTTTTCCAAGTTGACTAGAGCTTCAGCAGTCAGCTCTATACCAGCTTCAGCTGACATTTGAAGCAGGGCACTAACCAGCAGTACACCAGTAGCTAGTCAGACATCAGTGTTAGGAAAGAAAATGAATGTGTGGATGTACAAGTCAGAAACTAGAGCGATAGAAGGTTCTTACTGCAGCCATTTCCAAAGTGAATTTCCACTTCACTGGAATTTATTAGAGCAGGATGAAAAATCTGTCTGTCAGGGTTGTGTGCTGGAGGATGGGGAGGGTGGCTGCAGTTGTGCTTCCCTCCCAGCACAGTGTGTGTTGTACTGCAGAGCACCAAAGGGGGGGCTGATCCCTTCCCTCCCAGCCAGGTGAGGCAAAATCTGCATGGCTGTGGCTGGTGAGATGCAGCAGTTTAGACCCCTCAGGTGGGGTGTTGGCAGTGCCTGCCCTTCACACCCTGGCTGCTGCCTGCCTGGTAGGAAGCTCTGTCATGGGGAGGGGAGATAAAAGAGCTGCTTGTGGCTTACAGAGGGGTTTGGGATGCAGCCTTATTTTGCTTTCTCTGCATTTTACTGAAGGGAGCAACTCAATCACATGGTGAGTACCCAACAGTGTAATGAGAGGAGTTCTGGAGAAATGGGTCTGGGCCAGTTCCAAATAAACAGGTTTGAATGCAGTTATGTGTGGCTGCAGGGGAGTACTCAGCACCCTCTGCAGACTGAGATTGGTTCAGTCTTTGGTTGGAATGCAGGTTATGCCCTAATAAATCCCTGTTGATGCCATGCAAATGTCCCTGCTGCACTCCTCCTTCCTGCTGGAACTGCTCAGCAGGCTGCCTTCCAGAGGGAAGCTGCCTTGCAAGTGCAGCTGCCAGCCTCTTGCATTCTTCAGGCTCAAAAAAAATGTTTTCCTTGATGGTTCATCAAGAAACGTACTAAAAGAAAGCAAGACATAATGGGGTCATCTGGAACACTGCTGCTGCTTGCTCAAAACACAGCAGTTGGAGTTGAAGAAGCCCCATGCTGTCCTATTAAGATGCTCTTTCATGTTGTCATCTCCCTCAGCGTGTCATAGGCTGTGCAGTGCATTGTTCAGTGCTGTTCTCCAGCAGTGTCCTGTTCCTGGATTGCCATCCTGGCACACCCTGGGAGCATGGTGTAAAAATTTGCTGCATTGCAGTATTTTGTCTTGGAGCTGGTAATGGGGAAGATGTCTTTTTCTAGGCTAAGTGGACTCTCTCTAGCATGAGTGTGCATCCACCATGTGTCCTTAAGCACTGAAACACTCCTTCTGGCCATGAAAGGGCATGTGCTGATCACTCCAGTGTACACAGCTGGGGAAAGACCAGTGGAAGATTTTTCTGTGTTGTCATTTTTTTTCCTTGCAGTATTCTCCTCTTAGAGAGAAGACAGGCAGGCTGGCTGGTGACAACCAAATTGCCAAGAAAAGGGTTTTTTTTTCTTGGCTATTTGAAAATTGCCCAGCTGCATTTGAAGCAAACATTGGGTGTTTGTAAGTTCTGGGGAGCTCAGAGAACTGAAGTTGCTTAGCTATAAAAAAAGCAATCAGGTAGTAGCAGAGGTATTGAAGGAAATCTTTCCTCCTTCAACTTACCTGGTTTACCACCTTCATTTGCCCTGTCACAACAGCTAATAGACTGTCACTGTAAAGCAAATGTGTTATTGATTCTGTCCTGTGACCTTCACTCATAAAACGTTTCCCCCTTTTCCACCTTTGCCAGAAGAGCACAGAGCTGTGGCTGGCAGCAGCTGGAAGGTGCAGGGATATCAAACAATGGGACATACACTGTCCAAAACCTGCTCACTAACTTGAGTGATCCATGAAAACTGAGCTGGTGCTACCCAGAGGTCCTTGTCCAATGTTTATTTGTGTTCCCTGGGGCTGATTTGCTGTGAAATGTTTTAAATTGGATTAATCTGTCTTTTCTTGTAGCTGCTGGGTATGATGCTGGTTTGGGCTGATTAATCACTCTTACTTAGCAAGATTGGGAAGCTGTGTGTTTTCCCCCTTGTAGTTTGTCACTTGGATATAGCAGTGATCCTGTAAGAACTGCTATTTGTAAGTGGCTGGAGTGGGATTTAAGAAAATGAGTGAAATACTTGATATCTCAAGTGATGGTTCTAGAAGGAAGTGGCTGAGCAAAGAGTCACTCACTGTAGGTTGACTGGCTCCAGAACCTCTTTACATTCTGACTGTTTCCATCCTATAGAAAGGACAGTTCCTGATAAATGTTCTCCTGTGGGATTCCCTGCAAAGCAGAGCTCCACCTCCATGTTATCAGAAGCACTTTGTCTTGTAGCTAGGGTACTGGAGCACTGGGCTGTTACCTCTCCTGTCAAAACAGAGTATGGGTCTAAATAGCTTCCCTTTCCCTGTAGTAACTATTAATAATTAATTCTAGATCCTCTTGTGTCATTAAGCAGCTTTAGGGCACCTTGTACAATATAGCTCTGAACTCATTCAGTCAGCGACCTCCAGAAGAACTCAAAGACACTCCTGTGCAGCAAGTTCTGGTTCCAGGGTTTCTGGTGACCTGTAGATATCCTGTTCCTCGGTCCATGTTCAGATGTACAAATGGTTTGTTTTTTTTTCAGTATTTTTTTAAGCTTTATTAAAGAAGAGCAAACAGTGTTTGAAGAGAAGCAGGGCAGATAGAAACGAGGACGATCTGTGTAACTTGGTTTCCCTGCTGTGATGCAAACGTGTAAAATAAAGATTGACCAGAAAGAAGTTTAATGCATCTCATTTTCTGCTTCTAAACCACTAGCAACCAGGCATTGATTCCAAAGCCTGCATTTGCCCATGTCTGACTTCCCCTTGCAGCTGTTAACATCTGCATCACAGACACAAATCATAGAAATCTTGTGTAGAAAAAGCTTTTCTAGGGAGAAAACTTTTGCTGTCAGTGACCCACAGCAGGGGATCACTGAGGTTTCCTTGAGCTGAAAGACCTCCAGGTGCTACAGCTGTGCTTGGCTGTGCCTGGCTCCTCTCCTGGCTTTCCAAGCTGAACTTCTGCAGCAATTTCTGTGGACTGAGTCTCTGATAAAAGTGTCTCTTGTGAGCCTGTTCCTCAGGGGCTGGCAGAGTCCTGGGCAGGTAGGAAGGTGGGCATAGCCAGGGCTGGTTGCTGCTGGCCAATGTTGTGGTCTCATTCTCCAGGTCTTGGTGTCAGCTTGCCAGGCAAGGAAGGATGAGGAGCTGGTGCTTTGAACTTTGGTGACAAGATGCAAATTTAGGGTAGAAATCTGTATTTTAAGTAATATCCTTTGTGGCTCTGGCCACATTATCTCAAAGGGCCAAGACATTGACCTGTTTTAGGCTGCACTGGGGGTGGTTTGGGACTTTAGTTGTTCCCTTCCTGAGGTGTCAGGGTCTAACCCTGCATTTCAGTTCTGTAAAACAGTTGGGTTGGCAGGGATGAGGAGGGCAAAGTATTTCTTTGAAATACCCTTCCTTGTAATCCCCTGCCCCTCAAAAGCAGATGTCCATCTCAAAACATAACTGCAGAATGTTTCTTACAGTTTAGCCCATAGTTCTCATCCTACCACAGAGGGGTAATGCCAAAAATAACCTGTGTTCTCTACCATGCAAATCCCAGGCAGCCAGTTCTGCATTGCCTCAGGCCTTTGGGTGGGTGGTGGTTTACCAGGGAACAAAACTATTAAAAATAACATGGCTTTTAAACTCAAGTTTAATACCCTGCTGTGGAATAAAACTAGCTTCTTGTGATGTGGGTGGTTGTTCCACTAGGGTAGTCTACATCTATTTCATGCAGGTATTTCTTGGATACTGGGTTTCGCCAAACTGAACATCCTCTGCCTTTTGTGTCTGTTGTATATTTGTACCTTAAAACACTCCCCCTTAAAGTGACACCAGCTGAGCTCACCCCTGCTCCTCTGGGGAGTTAGCTGCACTGGGCCACAAACATTGCTTGGCTCATATTGAAGGTCTGTTGCAAGTGGGTGTTGTCTGGTAGAGTTACCCAGGAGGAAGAATAATCAAAACCAAAGCCCTGACAGATTTCCTCCATGTACTGTGTTTGGAAGCAAGTTTGCAAGTGTTTTCCTGTCCAGGGGTGGTAAATTATTTTACCTGCTCTAAGAGTTTTCTTCTAGCATCCAGAATTCTGAGTCTTGGGATCATTTGCTGCTCCTTGGTGCAGTCCAGGCTGCCTGCTGTCAATGCTCTTGCTCTACCAAGTTTATCTTCATGACTCCAAAGACTTACTTTCTCTTTAAACCTATCTTTGCTTTCTGACAGACTCTAATAAGCAGGAGCTTGTTGTAGTGCCCGTATCTGAGTGGTCAATAAAACCAAATAGCTTTGTACAGAAGAGGTAATAACACCACTTGTGTTGGCACAGCTGAACCTGACACTGGGCTCCTCAGTTGGGAAACAAGGGCTTTCATCTGTTTTGATAACAAATGCATGTCACCCTGTTCTTCCCTCCTTATCCATGGAAAAGAACGTCTCTGGGGGTGACATTGCCTTTTGTGATTATTTTTCCCCTATGGAATTTATTTAGTGGGGTGGCTGAGATGTGAGGAATGAGATGGCTCTTCTAGTACTGAAAAAAATGAACAGCCGTGCAAGGTGAGACTTGCAGTGGTGGTAGGTGGCATAGTTGAGGATCAGAATGGAGAGGACAGCTTAAAATTCTTTTTGCTGCTCCCTCTTGAGATGTTTGTGCTGAGCTTTGCAAGAGTGCAGCATTCTCCTCAGTGAGGGAGCTGTTAACATCATGGGTCTCCTGTGGCAAGGGTAAATACATTAATAAAGGTGGGTTTTTTTTGTCCCTGAGAACACTATTCTGGGTTGCTGATCAGTTCTCCTACTGCCTTCAGTCCTGAGTCACTTTTGTAGGGTGGCACAATATCCCTCTGGGAGCCTATCACCCTGAAAATGCCTATGCACCCCTAGTTTTCTGTGGGGTGTGGAAGACCAAGTGTCAGCACCTTGGCTGCCTCTTCCCCTGAGCTGCTCCAGGGCCTTTGTTCTTTTGCAGAAGGAATCCTTCACCCAGCAGGGCAGAGATGGTGTTGATCTGCATCTCCTGGGAGAAGCCAAACTCGTTCATTTTGGGATGGATCTCATACCAGGAGGAGGCAGCCAAATTGGAGGGGCTACAAAGAACAGCTGCAGTGACTGAGAGGAGAGAATTGGGCAATGACAGAAGATTAAAGCTGTAAGCCTGACTAAGTGATGATTAAAGAGAGCTGGGAAGATGTAGCATGCTACAAAATGGCTGCGTGGGGGGAAATGGGTGGGGGATTAGTGTGGCTCAAGCCCTGAGCAGTGGAGAGGTGAGATGAGATGGGTTGAAAGCAGAGGAAAACAAGATACTGGGAGGAACCTAGTGCTGGTGGGTTTGGCTGCAGACAATCTCCTCAGAGAAACAGAGGCAGTTCTGTGTTGTTTCAGATACCAGTACTAGACTGGACAAATCACTGCTAAATATACTATAGGGATCAATCCCTTATTGGCTGTGAGCTGGACTAAATGCCCAACTCAGTCTTTTTCTACTTCTCTCTGTGTGAAATGCATTTTGTGCATAATGTCTGGATTGGGGGTTCATTTGCCTTCTACTGGTAAACCATGTAGATGCCTAGAGTGAGCTCAGCTGCTCCATAGGAGGAACATAAAAGTACTACATTAAAATGAAGTTGGTACTTGTGTGCCCTCATCTGTATTCGTGGTAAGTCAGGACTTTAACTGTTGTTGCAAAAAAAACCCAAGCAAAGATACCTGCTGGGATTTACCAAGCAATGCAACTCCATGAATCAGAGCAGCCTTTTGGGAGGCAGCAGTTTGACCTCTTCTGGCAACAAGATTTGGAAAATAGCTACAGGTTTGTTTTT
>VYZU01031672.1:1579-30878 GCA_013401355.1 Ceyx cyanopectus
GTTTGGAAACCACATCTCTCTGTGCCAGGATTCAGTTTATAACTGCTTCTCTGAAAGCAATATTTCACAAATACATAAACTTTGATTTACTCAGGTCCCCAATTTCATTTTTTTCAGAAGAAACTTCAAAACATGTCAAAACATTTACAGAGTTGAAATACTTACAAAAGCTGCATGCCTTCCACGAAACCCACGAGTACACTGTTGCCTCCATGGTTTCCAAACAATAAATCCCAAGAGGTATAGAACAAACATGGATGTTTTTGCAAAGGTACTGAAAAAAGGTTTGTTGTACTGTG
The DNA here is from genome assembly GCA_013401355.1 of Ceyx cyanopectus. Lineage (NCBI taxonomy): Eukaryota > Metazoa > Chordata > Aves > Coraciiformes > Alcedinidae > Ceyx > Ceyx cyanopectus. Next base: position 1,879 of record VYZU01031672.1, read on the forward strand.
TAAAAACATACTGTGGAAAGAAAATAATTGCAGTATCCAAAATTATCAATTAGGTGAGAATTCACAAAATGAATGAACAGGTTTAAGTATACAGTCCAGAACAGGCTGGTTCCCAAAATGACATATTGGGATGTATGTCCAAAAGGCACAAGTGGCCCCTCTCAGTCTGCAGGTACTCCCTCCTAAGCTATCTTAAATGCCAACAAGAAGGCACCAAGACATTTTGTAAGGCACAATGCCACTGGAAAATAGTTATTTATTTCTTGTATTTAATCAAGCAACAAAACTGATATGCCACTGAACTCAAACAGCACTGAAAATGTTTATATACAAATATTTTCTAAATGAAAAAATCACTTTTATAAGCAGTAGCATAGTAATCACAAATTAGAGAAGATTAAGTAACACTTCAGTATCAATAGTAATTACACCAGTTCATTGGAAAAAAAACCCCAACATTTTACCAATAGAACTGTGTCTTAAGCACAAATATTTTTATATGCTTAGTTTTGACAGTTATAGAACACAACTTAAGGACAGTTCAGAAGCCTGTATTTGACAAGAGTTTACTTTAAAAGTCAATTTCCATTGCTAAAGCTCCAAGTCCTAAAACTTACATGAATATCAGATCAGTTGCAAGAAAGTGAATATATGAACTACATTATAACAATCTAGTCTGCAATTCTAGGCCTTACACTCCATGACCTGAGCCCTTTGGTCCTATACGTCCAGATATTCTGAACTACAATGTACCACACCACCTGCCTGAAATCTTACAGTTCATTTACCACTTCTTGGGAAACCTTTGGGCATTATTTTCATTGATACAGAAATAAACAAAATGAACTCCCTCATTAGAGTACAAGGTTGAGCTTATGTTGCTTAATTTTGAAGTCATCAGTAACACCTTCTGTCTTGAAAGCAACAATCACTGAGATGAGCTTGTTTGGTACTTTCAGTGGATACAGACCAGTTAATTAACCCCAAGAATAAAGTCTTCTCTGCACAGAAAAGGCAGTTAAATGTTACACTAGAACACTCACTGAGTAACGGAGTGACCATGAGGTGTCTTTCATTTAAATATTTTTATTTTCCTTTTAAGATGCATGGAGAATACTTACAGAAGTGAGTTCTGAAGAAGCAACCCATATTATGTCAACAAGGAGAAGAATGACGATTCCTAGAGCCATTCTCCTGCGCTGCGTGGAGGAGCTGCTCTGGGAGCTCATTCGATTCATGATAAACACCCACACCATTTGGAACCTATTCCAGATTGACAGAGGAATAAACCCCTAAAGGTTACCAAGAGGGACAACAAAAGAACGAAACAAACCAATAAAACTAATAAACAAGTAAATGGTGGGGAAAAATGTTTCACTTCTATGAAATGCACCACACGTGTCAATAACCAAACACTATCTTTTCATGATTTACAAACTATTTGTCAAAGAGATAGTGCCATATCTTCAGTGAGGAAGCTACATTTCTTTGTCCCAGACTAGACTGTTCCTCAGAACAATGATTAAATGCCCAGATATGCACAAGTGCATTTGAGATCACTGCACTAGTTCCTGCCTTTGACTCATGCCTCTCCTTTGTAATACTCACTGCCATGTTCAAATCTTGAAACTTTTTCTGCCATTTCTCAAAGGGCTTCTTTCCAAAGAAAAATCAACAGGCAGAGTTCCTGAAGTGTAATTACACCACTAGATCTATGCTGATATATTCCATGTGTGGGCATCAGTTCTGGATAATTATTCTGCTTTTCTGATAAAACAGTGGGACTGACAAAAGCAAGCAGAAGTCTGTAAGCAGGGAGCAGCAACGTTCTGAAAGACTCGGCAAGGAATTGCAATTTTTATTTGCTACAGAATAAAGAAGAAAACATTTGCTCTCAAAGAGAGAATAAATAGGGATATTATCTTAAACTTTAGAAAGCTAACAGAAAGGTTTTCATGCTTGAAAGCTCATAAGGGTTGGGGATTTTTCCAGTTTTTATGAATTTGTTTAGTAGATGCTTCACATTATATTCTACAAACTTGGCCTTCATTTTATTATGACTATTAGCCAAGCCATTATATTGTTATGTTATATTATATATAGCCTACAAATTGCTCATGTGTAACATGCAGCAAAAACAGAAGCTGAGCATAACAGAGTTCCAAAGGAGCTAGAAGGAAGAAATCACACTTCTTGTCAGGTTCCAGGGTGGCACATGAACAGTAGTAAGATACACCAGAAATAAAAACCACTCCAGCCTTCCACCAGTTACGTGCTATAATAAAGAATGCAAATAAATATTTTGAGAAGTTTTAGGCAGCAGACTGATACCTTCTCTCGCTTATTGACAAAGGACTGGTTATTCATGAATTTGCAATGAAACACAATCTACACATTTCTTTATATTTAGCTTCTCTACATTGATAGCAATATGCTGATAAAAATGAAAACAGAAATAATAATATTTTTGTCATACATACCTTCCACAGTAACTGAATATAAAAACAAAAACCAACAACAACAAAAAACCCTGCTGATTAACAAACTTCACACATCACGTCAAAGTGAAGACAGTATCCTAAAAAAGAAAGAAAAAAGGCAACTTTAGCTTACTCTGAAAGTTACCTTTTGTTACCTGTCAAGCATGTCTGTAAGTTTATAAATTGTGAACAGGAAGCAAAAGTTAAACTGATGCTTTTCATGCATTGTAAATTAGATTAAGATATAGACTATAAAGAGAGACCACACAGGCCTACGATTCAAGGCCCAGGGAACTCCAGATTCACACACTGCTTAGCATCCAGCAGGATCAAGCCCTTTACCATGCAGTTTACCAAATAACTCCAGCTGGTAAAGACAGTGTGGTTTTAAGACACAGGCATGTGGTTATCCATCTTCTGTACCACAAAGCCTGTGCTCACTGCAGATCCTGAACACCTGTTTTGTTCAATGACCTCACATGCAAACTGTAGCTGCTGGTCAGATTTTTCTTACACTACCATCCTATGCAATTAGAGATTAAGATCACTACCTCAGATAACCAAGACTTACACCAGAACACTTTTATCCACACAAAGCTCAAAGAGTTTGTGCATGCCTAATTTATCCACACAAAAGAATTGACTACAACAATAACAATCAACAGAAAGCAAAAAAGATGCTTAAAAATTCTTCCCTCCACACACACTAAAGTAAAAACCACTAAAGGAAAGACAGTGATTAGTTGCTTACTTTTGGCCCCTACTTAATCAATATTAGTTATATTCAAGTAACCAAGTGCAGAACTTCCACCAACATTTGGTTATTATGCAAGACATAGATCTTGCCCTCTGTCAGCATGCAGGGGCCGTAGTCCTGACTGGGCTGATCACACCCTGTTCAATGCTTATTACAAATAATTCATCCATTTCAGGATAAGGATAAATGTTTAGCATGTTAATATAACATCTGACACACAAAACAAGAACTGTACAAGACACTTCTCTCCAAGAACATGGCTTTACCTTTACAAAACATTTAATTAATCAAGTGCACAGAGCTGTGATAAATTTAATCCCCCAGAAGACATATGGGTTGAAATAGAAATCATGGTTTAAAAGTAAATACAATATTCTACTCTGTTAAATGCAGTAGAAACTTCAGCGTGTTTGCCTTTTGTATTCCATTATTACAAAATAAACATGCTTTCCATATGGTGAAACTTTAAATATACCAGGTGAAATTTGACATTTGAAGGGATATTAATTTAAAAGTCACTTCTTAATATCATTATAATTTTCAGCAAATACCATGGAAATATTTTTAAGTCTCTTTAACAAAAAAAACCCTTTTTTACCATTTTAACAAGGTTAGAGCTGGTGCTGTCATCTTGCTGAACCATTTTTCAGCCAGTTACAAGAAGATCTTCTAAAACACAAAAACAAAACAAAAAAGTAAAAATACTTAACTTTCCTTGCAATTACAGTTTATTTCATTTTTTAAATGTCACAGTATCCCAGGTCACTTAAGCTGAGTCACCACTTTAATTTGATACACAGAAAAGATAAAGAATGGCCTCACTATGTAGCCTACAACGTATGTTCACACAGCAAATCCCCCTGAACCAAGAGCCTGTCCAACTCCACTGTTCTGAACAGGTTATAGGATGTGTAACTATACCTTTGCTTATCATTTCTTTAGCACTACATGTTTCTTTCTGCAGATTATAACTTTTTTCATATTAGAAGTACCACCCTAAAAGAGCAAAATCATATGAAGTTCACAAAATGTGAAATAGCTTTTATTGTATTGACAGTTCAGGAAGAGAGCATCATAAGTAAAAAAACCTGCCAAGACATCACAGCACAAGAGCACTGCTTCTAGCTGCTCTAGGAAACAAAAAGTACACCAGAAAAATAACAGAGACCCGGAACAACAGCTCAGTCACAAACCATGGTGTAAGCAAGTCAACCTGAAATTCTTCCTTGTATTGACTCAAGATTATTTTGTATACTGTTTGAAAGACAACATACCAAGATAAGGCTTGCACACGGAAGAAACGTTTTTAGCTTTTCCAGTAATACCAGCTGCTCCAATAATACAAGTTCAGGGATACAACCTCCTCACCTTTAACATGTATTGTCATCAGGTGATTCTCATTTCATATTTGATTACTTTTGAGATAAGATAAACAGCATCTCTGCTTTGACTAACCAGAAACAAGCTGAAAGTCAACTGATAAGACACTCATCCTTCTAAATCTGGAACCATGATAAAGCAACATTAATTTAACACAGCTCTGAGTTCCTCTCAGCTTCCAAGAATCTTCAGAAGAGATGTAAAGCTGAGCCTTATGCAACATGACAATTACACTCTTCTTTCCTGAAGCAGTTTCCTATAGAATCTGTACAATATAGCAAAGCAGACCAAAAAGGAAACTGAAGTCAAGTTTTTCATGCTGGCACCAAGTACTGCAAATAGAGATCACCATTCCTAGCTAAACAAAAAGTTATACAAGACCAAAGGGGGCACAGAAAACACTCCAAATTTAATACCAAAATAGGTGAATTTAGCTGAACATAATGAACATAATGAAGAATCTGTCAGTGCCCAATCTAACAGTCAAACTATCAAACTGCCATGGCACAGCTGGATCTTGGTACCTAATGAGTAAGAGGAATGCCTAAAAAAGTTTCCTATTCAACACATACTCAAAATTCATGAAAGGAAGTTTCAAACAGATTTTCTGATATAGAAAGAGTAATGCAGAATATTCTTTTATTGCATGCTTTGATTATTTAGCAGCTATCAGGGTACCTAACTACATACTTCTCAGGTTCATTCACACAGGATCCAAGAATGACAAGAAGCATATTGGACATGAATATCTGTGACCACATCGAGTAAGAAACATTCTAGCATTATAACTGTTAGCAGAGTGGAAGCTGACAAGTGGCACTGACATTGCCCTCCTTTTTATGTTCTTCCAATAACATCGGAAGGAAAAAAAATTAACGTCAAGCTGCCAAGGCCTCTTCAAGATTTACCACATACAGAGAAAGAAATCTCTTATCCACCATTAGCTATAAATTTATCAATGACTTTAACTAATTACATTAGCTAAATTACAAGTGACATCCATTGCACACGCTTATCTAGGGCAAGATCTATCCTGTGACAAAGCCTGGTATGTTTAAACAGCCACAGATATCTGATAAGAACAAGCACGGGGCCTTCAAAACTCCTCGTCGCTTTTGTACCTGAAAGCTGAGCCTTCCAGGCAAGTCAGAAATCAGCAAAGTCACAGGATTCAGAAATGTGCTTTTAGAGTGACAGGGGGCTTCTTCCTTCCTGCCGACAGAGATCTTTAGGGAAACGTAGCAGGAACAAAGAAAAGAAGGAAATGAGTAAATCCCTCGTAACACACTCGGGGGAAAAAAAAGTGGATGTCTGAGGAGAAAGAAATGTGGCTCAAGCCCTGGAGACCACAGAGAAGGAAGAACGAGTATCCGTCAGGCACTCGCACATAAAGTAAAAACAGGAGACTGCAGGGGGAAGAGAGAGGCGCCCCAAGCAGGGGCAAACACGAAGCTCCTCGCACCTCAGCGAGGCAGGACAGCTTGCCACCTCCCAGCTCTTTCCCGGGAGAGCGGGATCCCTCCAGACGCATCCCCTCCTCCTCCTGGGGCGAGGCCAGAGGAAGGCGCTCCCTCCCGCAGCACCGCGGCCACGGCAGCGCGCGGACGGGGCCGAGCTCGGGCAGGCGGAGGGGAGGGGGCGCACGCGCTGCCCCGACCACCGCCGGGACAGGGGCCGCACACCGGGAGGCGAGCGCGGCTCTCCCCCGCCCCCGAGAGCGGGCAAAGATCCCCCGCCCGAAACGAGGAGAGCCCGGGGTCTCCTCCCGCAGTCCCGCGGGCCGGAGACGGGTCGGGCGAGGCCTCTGGCCCGGCCCGCGGCACCCCCGGCGAGGGCTGACAGGCGCGGCGGAGCTGAGGGGACGGCAGCCGCGACACCCGCGGCCCGCCTCCCGCTGCGCACGGCCGCTTAGGGCTCGCCGCGGCCCCGTCCCCGCGGCGGCGGCGGTACCTGAGGCCGCGAAGGGGCCCGGAGCTCCGTCCGACGACGGCACCGCCCGCTCTCCTCCCCTCCCACTTTCCCGCCCGCCCTCTAAGATGGTGGCGTGCGCGCGCGGCGGCAGCTATGCCGCGCACCGAGAATCCATCCCCGAGGCCGCGAGCGAGCGCCGGCCCCGCCCCGCCCGCAGACCGGTCCCATCGAGCCTCTCGGCCAGCCGCTCGCCATTCCTGCCGGCCGCGCGCGGGACTGAGCCGGCCGCCCCCGGTCCGCAGCGGGCGTGTGGGCGGGGCCGGGGCGGTGGTTCCCGCACCGCGACCGCCACCGGAGAGCGGACAGGGGGTGATGAGGGCGCTTCTCTCCCTCCCCCTTGCCCATTCCTCCTCTCTGTGCACGAACGGGGCCGAACGACTTCGGCGCGTTACGGCGTGAGGTGCTGGTGCCCATGCTTGGGGGGAGCCGTGAGGTGGCGGAACGCGGCCTCGGTTCGCGTCTCGATTGAACCCACCGAATGTCCCACCGCCGGTGCGGGGCTCGCCTCCGCAAGGCGGGTAGCAGAGGGCCCCGCCGGCACTGGCACCACCGAGGACGATGGAGGCGCCGGGTGCTCTGCGCGGCGGAGTCACTGCTCGTCGGGATGGCGAGAAGCCGCGGGTGGGCTGGGTACACCGAGCGGTCGCGATGCTCCCCTTGAGCAGCGGCCTGGGCCGGAGCCCTGCGGCCGTGTGGTGCTGCCTGGGCCCGGGCGGCGGTGCTGGCTGCGCTCGGCAGACATAGGCTGGGATATCTGCAATGTAGGATGAGTAGAGCAGCTCGGATGCTCGGTAACAGCTCGGGAACTTCCTTCGGATGGAAGAGCCGACTCATAACATTTATAGAGTCTCTTTAAGCAGGGAGGTAAGCGGGTCAGAAAACCACTAAAGCTGGAGGAACAGAGGAGGCAGAGGAAGAGAGCATAAACTGAAGAACTAGAGATGGAGAAGTGGGATGGAGCTCGAAACTAATCTGTCAAAAATAGAGAAGAAAAAAAGTGAGCAAGACCCTTGAGAAATAGATTAAAATGCAGTGAGAACCTTTGTTTCAAGAGTTACTGTGATCTTTACACTCTGCAATACAAAATCCCACAGGAACGAGAAGTAGTGGCAACTAAATTCTCAGAATAGTTGTCTGCTTCACGATCACCACACTTTTAATAGCATTTTTAAAAAGGTGAAATTGTGTAGACATAAGCTATGTTAAAGCTCACTTACCTCAAGTTTAATTTTGAGATGCATAAGCTCCTGCCTAACAAGCTGTAAAAAGAAATAATAGGCAAATCTGAACATCTACCAAAAACTAGCATAGGCTTAGATGAAATTGCAGAATTAGGTTCTGGTCTTGTTTTTGTTGGTTTTGCAATCCAGGTTACCTTCCTTGTAGTCAGTGTTGATAGTATTTAAGAACTGAGCTCATAACACACACCTAAAGATAACCAGTAGTGTATGTCATGTGTGGCAGGTTACTCGGTATTCACCTGCTAACATAAATGCATCTTCTGCTCAATTCACTACTGCATATTTTGATTAGAAACTTCTGGTGAATAATAGTAATTGATGTATACAGATGAGTGGAAAGGTGAACCATAGAATCCCTTAGGTTAGAAGAGACCTTTAAAATTATTGAGTTCAACTGTTAACTCAGCACTGCCAAGTCCCATGTCCATGGGACTAAACCCTGTTCCTAAGTGCCACATAGAATCATAGAATGGCCTAGGTTGGAAGGGACCTTAGAGATCATCTAATCCAACCTCCCTGTCATGGGCAGGGACGCCTCTCAAATAAATCATGCTACTACATGCACATCTACACATCTTTTAAATATCTCCAGGGGTGGTGACTCCACGTCCCTGGCAGCCTGTTCCAGGGCTTGACAACATTTCTAGTGAAGAATTTTTTCCTAATGTCCAACCTAAACTTCCTCTGGTACAACCTGAGGCTGTTTTTTCTTGCTGTCCCTGACAAGTCCTGTCCCACAGTGAGTGGCAGTAGCTGGTGCTAGGGATGGCAAAATATCTGGAGATGCACAGATCTCTTTTCCTTCAGTCTCCTTTGACAGTGGAAAGCATATGAAATCCCAACTGTGAATTAAAACCACCCTTCCATATATCCTCACTTGTATGTGAGTTTTCTTCTTTATTTTTAATGAGGCTATGCAGTTTGCATCTCAATGTGGTCACGTAGCTACAGACAACTTGTTCATGCTTTGAATTTGAACATTTTGTCTGAGGCAAGCAAACAGAATACTGCAATTCTTAAGGTGGACTGCCAAGCTTCTTCTCAACACAGGCTGAGGCATTTAGACTGTGGTTCCTGAGATGTGTGAAGAAAAATGGGTCAGCAATGTCAGAAGCCCAGAAGTCTGTGTTTTTTACATACAGAAATATCACAGGACTCCTGTATTTTTAGCTCTTCACTAAGTATTTTGCTTCCTAGTGTGAAAGTTCACATTATAATCTTGGGTCTTCTCTTAAAGAAACGATTATAAGGATGATTTCCCCTTTTCTGTTCCTTTTTTTAGGAATTAGAGTTTCAGTAGTCACATATAATAAAACTGTATGTATATTGCAAATATACATATATTGCATATTTATTTTTCTTGCTATGAATAGTTACATAAAAGCACTTTTATAGGCAAAGCAAAATTGTATCTACTTCCCAGAAGCACTGTAGTATTTTCATAAGAGAAAACATCCTCAATTTTATTTTACAGACCTGCTAAATTGTACTTGCAAAGAAAATTAGAATTTAGTTTCTGCTAATGTATGTTCTACTTAGGAGAACATAATAGCTTGCTTTCAATGAAACAGATCAGATCCCCAGAAGATGTAATACTCTGTAGGTCTCACAGAAGGTCTTTACAAAGGAATTGATTTAGTTCAGATAAATGCTCCCTTCTTAAGGATTTGGATCAGATCTTCAATGAACAAGATGTTTATGTTGATGAACAAGACAAAGCATCAGAAGAAATAATTAAAATTTAAACTGTTACGAGTCCATTTTGATCAATTTCTGTTGTCCTTAGGGAAAGGATGTAGACTAAGTGTTCAGGACTAGAACTGGTGTAGAATACGTGAGAGCAGTTTTCCCCTCTTCTGTTGGGTGAGACCAAAAGTCCATCAGGCTCAGAATCCTATCTCCACTATGATTTGTAAAGGATGAGTGGGAAAAGGGTATTGGAAACAAGGCACTTACAGAGTAGTTGTTTCCATAGCACATCCTTGTAATTTTTAGAAATAAATGGTTTACAGCATCCTTACCTGGAAGTCTTTAATTCAACCAATATATTTAATAGACTTATGAATAGACATATTTAATGCACTTATGAATTTGACTAATCCCTTCTGTGAACCCAGTTGTGCTGTAAAATATTAACTGTTAAGGATTTATTTGGGTAGATTTTTGTGGTGTAAAAGAAAATCCTTTCTTTTACTTGGGTTTAGTCCACTGGTTAATAATCTTATCAGATAACTTGTAATAGTTCTTCCACTTCACCTTCATTGTCCCATTTCAGTTTTTGTAGTTGTCCTCATCTGTCTTTGAGGGATCCTTGCATCCTATGTCCCACTTTGTATGAAGCCACTTGTGACTATGGGGATGGGTCTATCCCTTGACTATCTGCACTGCCTCCCCAGCTTCCAATCTTGAGAAACTGAAAAGAAAATATACAAATTTGGGTCTGAATTAGACTGCAATAGTTACAATTTCCATTGTGATAGTTACAATTTCCATTTTGCTCTCAGTCTTCTTTTGTGTATTTATGGATATTTTGTATTTTTGACCCTTACTGAGCTGTTACACAGATGGGTTTTTAACTGGTTTACCTTATGGCAAAGCTCTAAGAAACTTGAGTGCTTAGAACTGTATTATTTTGAATAAAATTTATGCTGATTACAATGAAAACTACCAGTACTTACAGGAAAAATGTTACACTGAAGATTTATTAAAGGCAAAAACCACAAATACTTTTGCAATGTAGCTTTTTATCAACCATTACTTTTAATAGCGGTAGAAAATGAGCTAGAATCAAGAGCTTTTCTGCTTCATACTGAATGTTATTTGCAAATATTATGTAGTAATAAGATTACAGACTAGTAAAACAACTCATTTGGAGAACCTGTCATCACTTCTTTCGATCTCTTTGCTGACCTATAATAGTAAAGAAAACAGGAATCTTAATTGGCAAGGGGATTTCCCAGACTGAAAATTACTAAATTGCTATCACTCAATTATTTTCAGTAGATGAACTGTGGTCATAAATTGTTAAAAAAAGACAATTTTAAAAACCATTTGGAAGCCTATCCAAGCAAAACAAAAAGTAAATGGAAAGCAAACCTTCAGAAGTGTTCTGAATTACCAAATTACCAAGCCACAAAGAAAAAGCATAGGCAGGAGGGGACTGCACGTGTAACACTAGTGTGTTGACAAGCAGAGAACCATTTGAATGCTGTAGCTAGCAGAAGTGCACGTGTGAGCACAAGTACCTGCTGTCTGGAGATGCAATCAAAAGTGACAAAGAGGCTTTTATAAAGTCACATGTGATTTTTACTTCACTGCATATCTGCATGAAGGAACTTTCTGAAGGTCAAGTGAGGCAAGTTTCCCACACAAGGCTAAACAGTTAGTTGGAGTTGCACGTAATTTGACCCTATACGTTCAGAAGAACACAGAACAGATTTTGCCATTTGTTTTTGCAGATTTCTGTATGAATAATCCTAATGATTCACTGAGGCTTATTGCAACATAAGGTACTATTCAAAGTGAATTGCAGTATTGCCCAATATGGTAATAGTTAACTGATCCCTTGCTGGGCGTGCATAATGTTCAAGATAAGTCAGGTATTCTCATAAGAAGGGCCTAAAGCAAAGGAACAAACGTCCCACATTGATTATTACAGAATTAGCATGGGAGACATACTGTGTATATGTAGGTTCTATATATAGAGCATGGAAATGAATTGAACTGGAAGTTACTCTGCAGGGAAATACAGGAGGCGAAGTTTCTCTTCTTCATAACTTGTAATGTTAATAAGTACCTGTGGTCTTTTCAACACAAGATGCGCTTAAACTGCACCAAAAATGAAAGTTTAGCAGATGAGAAATTGCACTGAGCTACTGATTTGGGGCTTTGCCAGCACATTGCTTTTAGATACTAAGGTTTCAAATACGTTGTCCTTAGAGGTCAAGTTGTTTGGCTTGTTAGGATGGTGCCCAGACTTGAAAAGGCATGCAGTGCTCCAAACAGATTTTGAGTCACTCTGATCTTACAATACTGGGTAACATAATTCAGGTGATCTGTTTGCCTGTAAGATTTTACCCAATTTACATATTCATTAGCATCATTTGCCACAGTGTTTGCTTGTAGTATGTTTTCAAAGCAGAAGTGTGAATGGTGTAATGTTCCTGTTAGTTTTTTTTTGATCCGTTTCTGACAGTAGACATGTGAAGGGGATGTTCTCCCAAACTGACAGTGCTCTTCGTAAAAGACACACATATAATCCTTACAATGGCTGACAGTGGCTGTAGAGTTGCAAATCAGTTTTTTTTTACTTTTCATTATCCACTAAGGTATTTATTTATCCATCAGGAAAACCTCCTACAGTCTTCCAACAGGATAAGAAGAAAACCTCAACTTTACAGAAACGAATTAACAGTTTCTTTATCTATATATTAACAAACAGACTGAAAAAACCTAGTGTGGAGGTATCCAGAATTACAAATTAGTCCTTTGAAATGCTTTCCTCTTTCTTTTTCTGTATGTGCAACATTGTTACTAGAAATAGCTTGATTAATTAATTGATTGATGATTGATTTAGGAACACAGTATTTTTGAAGTGTTTCCACTGTTAATTAACTTGACTGTTATTGTTCATTGTTTCTAAAGAAATCATGCATTTTAACAAGAAACTTCGGCTCTAGATTGTGATAACTGAAAAAGATACTGCACAAGCTGTTCATTCCTATCTCCCAGCTCTGCTAGAGAGACATGTTCCTGATTCTGCTAGAGAGAACATTCCTTATCCTGCTAGAAAGAAGGCAGCCAAATTATTTAACTCATCAGAGAAGGTATTTTTAGTAATGTCACATTTTGTCTGGAGACAATTAGGGAGTGCTTATTCATGCTTCTGCCAAGAGAACTGTGGCTGCTATAATATCCAGCTGACTGGAAAGACTGGTACCAATTTCAAGCAGCAGCACACGGCAGCATGCAGAGGACATCTGTGTATGTGAGTTCCAAATTCTCCTCGTAGTTTCTCTCCTCCCCAGGTTATCTTGAAGCAAGGCCAGTAAGCGTAACACAGCACAATGACCGTAGTAGCCTTTTAACATCTATTGTCTTACAAAAGCTAATCTGAGTGAACAGTTTGGATCAACTGAAAATAATACTTTTTTTCTTTAAACTCACAAAACAAGGAAAACCCCCAGAAGGTATAATACAAGTGTTTCTTAGCAATCCTCATAAGAAAAGCCATTTAGAATGAGAGTTCAAATATTAGCAACAAAATCCTCACAGAAGCTGGTAAACATCCTTTATAGTCTGAGCAAGTGTCTCACAACAGAAGCTGATTTTTTTACCTGCCATACATTCAGTTGCTCACTGTTTCAACTGTTTGAATGGCTCAAAAATCCATGGTGCCATTACACACTCTATGACTCTTCATGTTACTACTTCTGTGAAATGACCCACTTGGGTCATCTTGATCCCCTGCTCTAAGCATCACTGATCTGGCACTTTTCTTGCTCTTATACTTGTCAATTTTTGAAGGCTTGGTTTTACCCCAGTGAGCTTCTGTGCTCTGCTGGAAGTCTCATTGGTTACAGGCACTTGCAGTGGTTGCTAAACTGCAAACTAGTGACATACTGATTTGATTTAGTACATGGATGACATCTTTGAATAAAAAAATAAATGATCACTAAATTAAAAAATGGTGGGTTTACATAGGCTTGCAAGTTTCCTGGGTTTTACTCAAATTAATGGTTCATGACACGGTGAACATGAAAGTTGATGCCTGAAGTACAACTGCTAAGGCAAGTCACTTACAGCTGTGATTGATTTAGGTTCTCAGTTCTGTTGAAGTATATAGTAAGTCATATGAAAAAGATAGAAATACACATTTTTTCCAGCCAAGAAATAGGGACAATGGAGAATACATAATAATGCTTCTATTACATGAGAAAGAATAGATTTTCTGATCATGGCCAATGTATTACTGTGACTGGTCTCCCAGGTGTGACTGTGTGGGGCCTGTGCAGTGAAGGTACAACACAAAGGCAGAGCTTTGTATCCTGCTTTGCTGCTGTGGGAATCCTGATGCCATTGTTCTGTCATTCACTTACAGAAGCTTTATAAAAGAACAAAACATTTTTGTTATGAAAAAGCCCAGAGTTGCAGCATAAACAGCTTTGAATGGAAAAGGAAGCTGTAAAGAGGAGTGCAGTGTTTCTCTGGACAGCATGACCTGCAGATTTTGCCTCTGAGCAGAACATGAAGTTCCTATTTAAGTCATTTTCAGTCAAATTCTTCTTTTGTATTTTCTAGGTTTATCTTTTGACATGCATTTTTTCTGTTATTCCCAGCAAATATAATAGGCAATATTGGTGTTACCATTGTAATAGTCCAAGGAGTATACAAGCCCTAGTTTCCAAGTTTCTATCTCTCCTTACATGCTTTGTTTCAGTGTACAAAGAATCACAGTTGTTTTTGTGTTAGTGGGGGTTTTTTTGTGTTGTTTTTTGTGTTTTTTTTTTTTGTCCTTTTAAAAATTATTCTCCATTCTTTATTAAAAAGAAATAAAATGCTTGGACGAATAGTATTTTGAAAGTTAATGGGTTTAGTTGATCTAAGTCAGAACTCTTGGATAGTAGCCACATCAAATGAGATCCTGGTAATTTCCCATGACTTCACCATGTGCAGCTCCATGAAATGACATGCCTCCCATATGACTGTTGCTATAGCTATTCCAAAATCAACCAATAACACTATAATTTTGCTTCTGGTCCTTCCTGCAAGAAATCTACATGCATCCTATATTAGGGTAGATAAAACAGTTTCTTGTTTAGCTCTCTGTAGTATTCTGCCAACTACTGGTAACATTTATTTATATTAAAATACTGAGAACATAAAGGATAAATGATTAAGCAATGTATTTTATAATAAATACTTAAAGTGAATATTTTCTAATGGAAAACCCAGACCTAATTTGCCTTAGCTGTTTCTCTAGCTTCTGTTGTCAGCTTTAGCTGGGTTGTTCAGTATGATGTGCTGGATATTAACCTGCCTTTTAAATTCAGTTTATACAACACTAAATGGCAACATGCTGACCTGGCCAAGAGCAGATTCTCAGCCCTTCTGGGCATTTCCAAAGTCCCTTCCATTCCTGCAACTTTAACTTTTTTTTATCTTTTTCTTTTTACTTGCACTTTATTGTGCTTCCAAGGCCTCGGATCTATATATGGATTCACAGGGTTGTTCTTTCTGCATGCTCAAGGGCAAGCCATTAACTGCACGAAAATGATCCAGAATAAGCAGGATGCTGAAAAGCTTCCCACATAGCTCAGCAAGTGATTTGTAATGCTTTTGTCTAGCTAAGTACATCTTCAGGTTGAAAGACTTGTGAAATTTTAATATGTAGTATGGTCAGAGATGCATCATGAAAAAGTTTGGAGCCCCAAGACTCATTTATATAAAAATTGCAGGAAGGTGTCTGAAAATTCCCTCCATCCAAAACAAACTGTTAGACTGCTCCTGTGTTTACTTGTTGACTAACAGAAATACTTTTCTTCCTGAACTTTTATCATTCCTTGCGTGTTTGTATTCATCTGCATTCTCTTGTTTATATTTACATTGTAAACTGCCTGGAGGCAGTCAGCAACAGAAGGAGGATGCTCTGCCATGGTAATTACTTCTGTTCTCATGGATATTCAGGAAAAGATCACCTGCAACCCAACTGTGTTTAAAAAGTCTAGACTGTGATACATCACAGAAGGATGCTATTGCTGGATTATGAGTTCTTTACAAGGGGGTACCAAATAAAGGAAATTTAGGGTTTTATTCACTCTCCTTTCATTGGTAGGATGGAGAACATGCTAAGACTACTGCATCTACACATGAAAAATGTGGTTTTTTTGTACACCCTGAAACAATGAAAAGCTTTGCATAAGTTTGGAACTTCCTTCTGGCCAAATGAGGATGGAAAGATTCAGAAAGTTACACCACAAATGCAGACAGTAGGCTTTTCCTACTGCTCCAGTCCTGAAGAAGTAAGTAAGGGCTGGAAAACATTTCAAGGCAATATATCAGTCAGCACTGCAATCCTGTTGTATCTAGGTGAATTTTAGCTTTATAAGCTCAGTTCTGTAATTTGAGCACAAGCCTTCTGTGCTAAAAATACCCACCATGGTGCAAAACTACAAAGGGTCTATAGAGGAAATACTATTGACATATAGATTAATCTAAATGAATTTTGATGAGTAATACACTAAACTTGTGTTTATGATACAACAATGTGAGGTAATCTTGCCTAAAGAGAAATCTTGCACCATTATTTTAATGGACTGGCTCATGGGTCCACAGCCACCTGACGAACTGCATCTGGTAAGACTCATGAAATGAAACATGAGATCTCATGGTCAGGGAGTTCAGTCTTTCAGCTCCTTCCCTTTCAAAACTGATTGACTTGGCATCTTGATATTGAGAGAAATCCTGTACTTTTTGGTCCTCAAACGTAAGTTCCACTCAGTAAAACAAAAGAGCACTGCTCTGTTTCAATGTCTTTCTTCAGACTCCAGTAGAACACAAGCCGATAGTTAAGAGATCACAATGGAGTTACTTAACAGATTTGTTTCACTTTCCATATGAGCATCAGTATTTTTTTCCTGCTCAGTGTGTTACCATTTTGCAGAAAACACGTGTACTCCTAAGAAGGAAAAAAAATAAATAAATCCAGCTATGGGATATTTTCTGCAGAGTGCTTTACAGTAAATGCTTGTGCGTGTGATTTTATGTTTTATAGTGAAATAATCCTTCTGTTAGCAAAAAGTCAACGGCATACTTTTATACCAGTTCTACTATCTGTCTTTGGACTTGACAATTAAAGCTTAGCTCGACTATTCGGGAGCATTGCTGGAAATACTAGTTAGTAAAGAACAGTCACTGATGGCACACTAGCAACCACACTGTTCACAGGTGAGCATAGTAACTGATCCCCCCTGTGCAAGCTCTATGAGCTGTATAGCCAGGACAAGACCTGACAGCTCCATGCTTTCTGCATACCACATTTTTTTGGCCCTTGCCTCAAGCTCCTCTGGAGGTTACTTGAACTCCTGCACCTGGAGTGCTAAGCCACTCTCATTTCAGGACTCCATTTGCCAAAGGCAGCAGTTGAACCTGATGTGTATATAACCCCGAATACCAGCTAATATAACCAAAGGGAAAGTGAAAAGTCCACAGGCTGCTTTATATACTAACTGTATTTATTTTAGATATGTACCTCTGCACACACAGAGGCATATGCATTAAAAAAAAAAAAAGGCTATTTGCACTTTCTCTGAAAAGCTTTCAGAGATACTAATCTTTCATATGCTAGCACACCATAGCTCACAGGCTACACAAGACCCTGTGGAAATCACTTTCATTATCTGTAAACTGCCTCATAATGTTCTATTCATAATTTGCTTTGACATTAAAATAAAAATGTTAATATTCTCAGTATCTCCTTTCCTTGCTTATGTTCCTCAAAAAGATCTGTCAACCCACAGAAGCCACATGGTTGAACTTTGCAATTGAAGTGTAGCTGCTGCTACAAAGAAACACATGGTTTTGCTCCCTCCTACCTCAACCTCAAGAATGTGTACCCAGCCCTTCCTTTGCACTGGCATTGACTATTGTCTAACCTACAGTAAACCGTATACACACAGTAAATGAGCTTATGAATTAGACGTAGCTTAAATTGAGGAGGACCAATGCTTGAAGGAAGCAAGACCAGTAAGGACACCTCGAAGTCTGGTGGCTCCCTAAAGGGATATGGAGCCACTTGCAATGATGCAGCCAGCAGGGCTGAGGACTCCCCAGCCTGGGCAGTATGTGGTTGAGGGAACGTGGGCAGACCTGAAAGCAGCGTCCAGGTTAAAACAGGAGTCCAGATCATCAGACAAGCTCTTGGTGGCAAAACAGGTGCAAAGTGAAGCCAGGATGTCAGTCTGCAAAAAAGGACTAGGACTGGTGATAATAACCAGAGATGCTCATAGGAACAAGGCAAGGAGAAAGGAAAGCTTTAAAAGACAACACACACCTACAGCACAGCTCAAACAAAAACTGAGGGCCCAGGACTGAGTTTAAATGTGTCCTTAGGCAGAGCATGAAGGGTGGAGGCCCCGGTGAGACTGATTAGGGCCATTAAGAACAATTAGTGCTGAGTCGAGACAATTCCTCTTTTTGCAGGACTTCCCAATTTGTCCTCAGCACAACATCAGATGGTACCATGAAGCTTCCAGCCTCCCATTGCCAAATCAGGGCAGCAAATGGCTGAGAATACCTGAAAGCCCCAATATCGGAACTGTTAAAACATTAAAATACTTTGAAAACAAATAGCGTGTGACCACAGTACATCATGCGCCAAGAATTGATCCAGACCTGGTGGGTTCGGCAGTCAACAACTGGTGTATGCCCTTGCCCCCTCTAGCATCAAAATCCTTCAGAACAAAGCCCAGGGCCTATGGCTGGACCCAAGAAGCAACAGACAACATGAGTCTGATCAGTGGCCATGCTGGGGTAGCCAACTGGGGCAGGGCCATGGCTCTGGTTCTCCGCTCCAGTTACACAGGAGCATGGCACAGAGATGGGGTGCCAGCGGGCAGCCGACACTGGTGGGAAGCTGGGAAAAGCTGGCAGCTTGGCTGGCCAGATGCAGGATTTTAATGGATGGGGTGGATTCCACACCCCTGCAGAGGTCTGTGGGTGAGAGGGGCTTGAAGATTTCCTGGGGGCACAGCTGAGGGGAAGCAGGTTTTGAGGGCTGCCCAGGGCTGGGGGGTAGCTAGTACTTTCCCAGCAGGTGTTTCACTCGACACACCAGTTTGTTTCTGGGGACACCAACAAGCACCATGAAGAGCGTGGCCTCCTGCACGTGCCTGGCAGTGACACTTCTTGTGGGAAGGCGTTTCAGCCCCCCAGCACCGGGGGCTGCAGAAGGTCGTCCCCTTCTCATGTCCAGCACCCTCCTTGCCCCACAAAACCCCTCGAGCCCCCTCCTCTCAGGTTTTCAGCATCACAATCTTATCTCAGCCAGCCTCGTTTGCTCACCGGCCCTGAAGGAAACCGGCGGCTGGTGGGGCGGGGGCTGGCTAAGAACCCTCCCGCCCGCTTCACTTCGCACCGCCTCGCAGGGGCGCGGCCTCGAGATCGGACGTCACCGAGGGCTGAGGTTGTGGCGCCCGCCCTCGCCGCCGCGCGGAGGGAGGGGCGGGTCAGCCATCTTGGGCTCGCCGGGCCGTGCCTCCGAGCGAGCGGGCGGGGGAGGGAGCGCCCGCCCTGCGGAAGTGCCCTCACTCCCCGCTGCCGAGCCCAGCCCCGCCAAGCCCCGCCGGAGCGCGCCCAGGGCTGCCCGCCGTCCCCAGCACCGCCGCTACCGAGGAGCATGGCAGGGCGGCTTCCGGCCTGTGTGGTGGACTGCGGCACGGGGTGAGCGACGGCCCGGGTGGCTGCTGACAGCTCGGTGCTGCCCGGGGCGGGGCCGGGCGGGTTCCGCCGCTACTGCTGCAGATGGCGGCGGGGGTCGCGCTGACGGCGGCGGGGCCGGGGCTGGGCCGGGCAGCCGCGCCCGAGCCGCCGCGGTGCCGGCAGCGAGAGGGCTGGTCCGGGCTGGTTCGTGGGGGGAGCAGCCGGTTGCCTTCCCCTTCCCTCGCTCTCTGAGTCGGGCTCTTCGTGGCCGCCCGGTGGGGAGGTATGTCCCGGCGCTCCCCTGCCGGCAGCTCGCCGCCCCGGCAGCCGGGTCGCACCGGGGCCGCGCCGGTCACTTCCCGGCCCGTCCCTTCTCTCCCGCGGAGCCCTTGGGCCGCCCCGCCGGGCGGGACTGCTCAGAGCAGCCGTCTCCGGATTCTCGGCCGGTGCCTGCCGGGGTGCGGGGGACCCAGTGCGGTTGCCGGAGCCGGGGGTGGCGAGTGGGGAAAACGATCCGGTGGCTGTCGTGTGAGGCTGCCTGCGAACTCTTGAAATGTCCTCGCCGAGAGGAGTCACGGCTCTGTCGGCTGCCGTCTGGGGGGATCTCACGGATTTTTTTAATATATTTTTTTAATATGTGGGTAATGTCATTCTGTGATACTTCTCTCTGTGGAAGAAAAAACCCCTCCCCCCTCCATGGAGCAAGCGCAGAGGAACTTCCTTAGTTTTGTCAAAGCCTCTTCCTGCTTTCGGGCTTTTATACCTTATAAGGCAGTTTTCGGTGTCAAACCTGAACCAAATCCGTTTTATAAACTCTTCTTTTTACTTAGCATCAACCAGATGATGAAGAGAATGCGGTGCCAGTGACGTATAGCATAAAAAGTGATACGGGAAAAGGCCTTCGGGATCCAGAGTCCCTTTTCCTCCATGGCATGGCTCCTGGAGCCTTTGGGCTGGGGAACAAGCTCTTAGAGACGTCTGTGGGAAGCCCACCTGGAAGGGTGATGTGGTAGCACAATCGGGAAGTGAAAACTGTGCTGTGACCTGCCACTTGCAGGGTGATTTTTAAGATTAAGTACTTCATATTAGTCATTATGCATCAGGCTTTAACTGGAAAGTACTGGTGTATTTTCAAGGCTTTTCTTCTTTAGCTGCCACTGATGGCATGCCGATTCTTTAACTTGTCCTTTTCTTTCACTTCTCATCTGTCTTGATAACTGTAGTTAAAGAAATTCTCGGCGACTGCAGTGTAGGTACAAATATTGATGATACTCTGAAAGAGCATGTTCACTTAAAATCCAGGCACTTGTTTTTTGAAAGCATGTGCTCAGCTGCCCTTCAAGAGAATCTGTTTGGTGCAGGACATTAATACATTTGTCCTTGAGAAGGTATGCATGTGTCTAGAACATCTGCATATTTCAACAGTTGTATGATGAAGTCATACCTGTAGTTGGAGCAAGAACTCAAGTGTTGAATTTTGTGGAATGAATGAAGGCTAGCACAGTGAGAATGTGTAGCTGAGCATAACGGAAGTGTGAGTTTAATGTGATGTGTAATGCACTGTTTTATCTCTCAAAACAAAAGATCTGTAATGTAATCTGCTGCATGGCTCTGGAGGCTTTTTCCCATCCCATGTATTTGTGCATTGTGAGTAGACCCATAAAAATAGCAGTTATGTATGTATACATTTGCAAAATATATGTTGTGGCCACTGGAGTAGAGAGATTCACTTAGAGCTTTCAGTGGTCAACATGCTAACGTACAGCTGCCTAAGAAACCACTTTGTCTTATTAATGTGAGAGGTAGACTGAGGGACCTGAGTGTTAAAACATGTTCCTGTAGAAGGTCTAAAACTACTTCATTAATCAGCTTCACTGTAGTACTCTGTGAATGTCATATTGACCAAGCCTCACTCCTGTCTTTTTATTTCCCTCTGGTGTTGCAAAGGTCTCTCTAAGATGCTGTAATATTGTGCAGCTGTATTTTTTTATTAATGTGCCCCAACCTATTCTGCTCTCCAGGCTTTTCCTTTATGTGCACTTTGTAGTCCAAAGTTGTTCTTCCCTGAAGGTCTACTTCAGGAAACTGGGGGTAAAAATCTTTTTAGTTTTGGAAACATTACAGAGTGTTAAGGTGGGTGGAATTCATTGACTTCAGTAGAGAAGGGTATAAAGTGGTAAATTTACCAAGGAAAATGTAATCCTCGAGTTAAATAAGGAATGGGTGGGTAGCAGTGCAGTGGGATGTGATAGTGTAATCATGCTCATAGCTTTGGATTTTAATTGGTGCAACCCTCCCAGCCCATCTCATTTTGTGTGTACAAGCAGGAACACGACACATCCATTAGTCAGCCCTGTGGCCTGTGCAGATCAGTTGAGGTCTCATCTTGGGTACTGTCCTGTCTACCAAAAGAAAGCAAGCAGACAGGTTAAAGACAGCCCCTGAAAACAGGAAAAGAAAGTGGTTTCAAAAATACAACCAAGGCAGAAAGGTTGAAAGGAACTGCCCTGTTTAGAACAGACAAGGCTTTAGAAGTGCACCATTTTTTCAATAAGGTATTTTTTAGAGGGAGGGATGATAATTTGGAGTCCAAGGAGAGTTTACCCTAATCAGCAAAAGGGCAGAGGCAGGAGAGTCATTAAGGGTGTCTCTGACATGTCTTAAGCCACAGGTTCAGTTTGTGATCCGGGTGAGTTGGTTTTTTGTGAGTGGATTTTTTTTCTTTTTTGTCAGCTAAGATTGAGGGGAAGGAGATAGATGAGAGAGGTGGCAGTTGTGTTTTTTGGCATCAACCTGCACAGATTAGTCAAATTTTAAGAACTCCTTTCAAAGCATAAAGAGACAAAAGTGCAGAAGAGGTTGGGGAGATCATGTGATCCCTGTCGTTTGAGGTTTTCATAGGTTAGTGAAACTTCCTTACAGATTGTCCAAGTACAACATGTCATGCAGCTGGAGCTGGCAAATGGATGAAGCCAGTCACATCATGGGTGCAGCAAAAATTCTTCCAGTGTTAACATTTGTTATCTTGAAATTTGCATTCTTTGCTTAAGCAAACCTGATACCTAGACAATAAGGTAACTGATACCTAGTAAGAGCAGGTAAATACTTAACTGTGGCTTTAAAAAACTACTTATTTGAAGCAATGTCCTCTTAATTACACAAAGTTACAGGCATGAAAATGAAAAATCCGAAGAGCTCAGACAATTGTTAAAACAAGATTATTTTTTTTATAATTGATAGCATTGTCTGGTTTAGTTTGAAGTGTATTGTCATTTTGTTGGGAAATTTACAAAAATAACATTGTGGACTTTATTGTCAGCAAGTCTTTGTCCACGTTAATACTGAATTTGATTTTGCTTGGCTGCTGTGAGCCCCTTTCTTACCACAAAAAGTGTGTGCCACGTCTCTCAACAATGCCCTGTGAAGTAGCACCTGTGTGCTGTTCTCTTCATACCCTTCAGACTCTGGTAGGTGGTTATGACGTTCACTAACTTGGTGTGAATGAGAGTTCAGACTGTGATGTATCTAAGTATTATGTGCATTTTAAAGTAAAAATACTAAAAAAAAAAGAAAGTTATTTACATAAAGTATATGAACAACACACCAAAGAAAGGAAAAGGCTTGTTCTCATTTTTTCATCTCAGTGGGCTGCAGTCTTTTGCTCTGTGCTTTTTGGGTATTTGAATAGTTCTTGCTGCCTGTTCTATAGGCTACACATCACTGTGTGCAAGTCACGATTAAAAGCTCTTCCCACGCCATTTCAGAATTTGCCTTGATAAGGTTGACAAGTAGATTTTAGCTGTGACTTTCTGTGCAAATGGCTTTTTTTTTCCCCTTGGTATAAACTTTTATAACACTGAATTAGCTCATTTGGGATGTCATATAATTGCAATTGTTCAAATTAATGGCTCTTCAACTGAGCTGAAGTGGCTGTGTAACCTACTGCAGCTCCAAAATGATAACTTAATTTTAGCAATGAAAGTGATGTAAAGAAAATTATTTGTATTTTCTATAACTAAACATTCTGTTTTCTATAGGCATGTGTGCTGTTTTTCTGTGGCTGTCATGTGGATCCCCTGAGTACAATGTGTCACTGGTAACCAGCTTCTCTAATGTAGCCAAGAGTCGTCTAGGATCATATATGTTGCTTAGCCTTCTCTTGAGTGAATTGGTGATGTGATTGAGGGGGGAAATCTGTCTCCTATCTTGCTTTCTTGTATTTCCTCTCATGCCAATCTAGGCTCTTTTTTCACTTCCCTTACACAGGTTAAAAAAATTAGTGTGGATTGTTTTCTTTTTGTTTTGTTTTTTCCTTTTCTGAATACTAGGGGAGAATTAAGGGCTTCAGAGTTGTCTAGAAAACTTGTTCTTTGTGATGCGAGCACAAGAGTCCCTTGATACTTCACAGTAGTCTGGGTTCCCTTTGAGATGAGAGTCTGGAAAATTGAGGCTTCTCAGGATTTCCAAGCTTTTTGGATGTGAAGTTACAAGTTGATTTTTGAAAACGAGTCACATAACAAGAGTGTGGAGTGTGTCATTCTTTTCCTCCTGGGTTTTGACCTGGTAGTGTAAATGATTACAAGATCTATGGAAAGCCAGTAATCTTCAGTAGACAGCAAAGATATGAAAGGTAAAAATCCAGCGCTATAAAACAAGGTAAAGGGAAGTAACAGCCTGTTAATGCTTTGCAACATTTTTAGTATCTTACACTGAACCTTGAAATTATTTCTTCTTTCCCAACATTCTAGACGTGGATTATTTCCACAGATTTTCAAATCATAACTTCTATTTAGTATAAATGCTATAACATTGCATATCTTTTTATGACCTTTCATGGGTTCCTCTGTATTGAAAATATTCTCTTTTGGGATGATGTTCTCTGTTGTGTTGTCCCACAAGTAATTTTTCAGTATGGAGAGCCTGAACAAATAATTTCTTAATGGAATGTGGAAAAAGTATTCTTCCAGGGTTCTAGGAGTATCTTTTGCTTGCCTATAGCTGAAGTGGTTAGGTGGTTGGAGAGGGAAGGGGGAATCACTTCATCCTTGACGTGGAAAAAGGAGCTGTGCTGGACTGAGAATTGTGGCTTAATGTGTTTTCTTAATCATTGCAGAAAGGTTCTGAAGCCCTGTGATGACCTGCAGTGTCTCTTAAATGATGCTAATACATCACAATCCATGTAACACTACATGCACAGAGTTCTCAACATACTTGAGAATTACAGGAATTTAGTGAGGGATGTATATACATATTCCTATACTTACATAGATATTTTGGAATTCCACTATAGGAATCTGTTTGTGTTATTTGAATGTTTCAAAAGCTATCCAAGATGCCTGGTACCTTTCTGTCCTTCTGTTTCTGCATTGCTTTTCCCCTTGCATCCCACTTATGCTTGTGGGAAAAGGGCAGGGGTACTTGGCATCCATGGACTGAATCTGTGAAGTTACTGATCAGTGAGCCTCCTTCTGTGCACAGCAGAGCTCCAGCTCTGTGTGCTTGGGAAGATGGTGCAGGCACAGAGCCCAGAGTGAGGCCCTGGTTGTGAGCAGAGGTTTGAGGGAGGGTATAGTTGTGGGTGTGTGGGACAGGGCAGGTTCCCTTCTTGTCTCCTCCTGGGTTTGAGTTCCTGTCTTGAACATTCTGCTTATCAACTATGTTGTATGAGTATGATGGAAATTGCTTGTCTAAATTAGTTGCAAATAGAGTTTCTAGGAGTTCAGAAGTACTGTACAAGTTTGAGTAGAAATCCATCCTCTGTATGATTTTGTAGACATATATAAGAAACTTTGTAATTGGGTTTTTAGCTTATGCAATTTAAGTTTCAACATCATGTTTCAACATTGTTTCATCGTTGCAGTTTCTTTGGGAAGTGCAAGAAGGCTTTGACAATTTAAAACAAACTATTTTTAAATTAAATTTTGTACAAACATTCTTTATTTAAAGACTTTAAGTGGAAATGGTAAATTCAAAGATAAAATAACTAAAAGCTTAATTCAGTTTGTCCCAAATGGAATTTGTGAGCTCTTTTCTGCTCTGCTTAGAAAAAGATATCTCTTGCTTTAATTTTTTTTTTTGCTTTCATCATTTAACTAAAATATATTTGTGTACCAGTCTAAGATAAATGAATAATAAAATAATAATATAAAAATAATCTTGGGTAGATATTTAAAATACCAGTTTGATTTTTCAAGGTTTTAGTTAGTGTTTACAGCANGAAGCATCTGCCCTTACCAAGTGCTAGTGGTGATATATATATATATATATTTTTTTTTTTAATCTGTTGTCAAGTGAGGATTATATCCAACATTTTAAACATTTGTCATTTCATCCACTCCCTTAATGTGGGTATAACATAATTCAATTTCCTTTCTTTTTGTTATGATCATGAGTTTGCATTTTTAAGACTAGACATGATAATTTTAGATTTTTATTTTTTTTTCCTGGGGTTTCCTTTTTCCTCTTTATTATTCTCTTGTGGTCATTGCAAATGTTTGCAGCTGTGCACAGGATGTGTTTTGACATGCTTAGTCTGTATTGAGCAAGATGCAGACTATTGATACTTTAGTTTGATTGTACCCTGCTGTCAATGAATGAACCCAAATTTTAATTCTTTAGTTGATTTGGTATCTATCCCTTATCTGTTTTTCAGTATTAACATTTTATTTGTCATGTCTCGCTTTAGATTTGTGTTATCATCTGCAGAAGCTTTCACAATATAACTGCTTGTGTGTTTGCAGTCTGACTCCAGAATCTGTGATTTTCAGTGAGACCTGGTTTTTATACTTAAAAGAAATTTCATGTTGTGTTTTTGTCCACAGCTTAGAGAGGCATTTTTTTCTACAAGACAACTGGAAGTCCCCTTTTATTAGAGGCACAGTGTAACATAAATAAGTAAACTGATGTTTTAATAAAAGCCTGTTTGTGATGGAAATCATTTGGTTACCTGCCGAAAAGGTGAAGTGGTGAGCAGTGTGCTGGCAGATTGGAAGTGTTGTGAGGTTTTGCAGCGTGTGCCTCCTCTCCTGTCCACATGCTGGTTGGCTGCATTTTTCCCTCCTCAGGTTGGGGTGATGGTGTGGGAGCTGCTGGTTCAAAGCTGGAGCTCTCAAGTGCTGAAGTTGTACAAATAGCAAGCACAAATGCTCAACATTTTATTTTGAGTGTGGAATAACTTTACACTTTTAGCCACTATATTGCATTTGTTTGGGAAGAAACTTCCCAGGTTAAGCAGCTCTATATCAATTATGGTTCCTTCTGCATCAGATAACTTAGATTTTACCTGTTCAGTTTCTTCAAGTGAAAGATTTTCTTTACTTGGGAATGATGTATTTGTTCATTCAGTGTATCCCTCCTTGCTTAATTTGTTGAAAAGTATGTATAGATGTGTATAGTTGGTTGGTTTTTGTGTTGTTTGTGTGTTTGTTTGGGGTTTTTTGTGTGCAGTGGTTTTAAAAATTATTTTTGTTTTGTTGTGTTTTGTAGTGTTTGGGTTTTGTTGTTGGTTGGTTGGTTTTTTGTCTCTTGGTAAATGTCTGTGCAATGTGCAGCTCATTTCGGGCAAATGAAAGTTGCCAAATTAATCATCTTCTCATAAGTCATTTATACTATTAAGTAATTAGTTGTACAGACTTCTAAATCTTTTGGGCATTCTTTCCTTGTTATTTGACAGTATCATGTGGAATAGTCAGACTATGGAAATTGCTCAGAAAGTTAAAGATAAATGTATTAAAAAAACCTAGAAGTATAGGTTAGTATTGTGCAGGTGTGGTGTGTAACACAGAGGCACTGTTAGGACACTTGTTAAGATGAATTAGCGTAGAAGTCTCAAAGGAAGCAGTAAGTAAAAAGAGAGCATTCTGCTTTTGCCAACACAAACTATTTTCATTATACAAAGATAATATCCAAAGACATTTGCTCTTCTTACTTCGAGGAAAAACATAGTCAAAGGAAAGCTAACTTTATTTTCACTGTTCAGGTACATGTCAGCATTAAATATTTGAAATAGATTTTACAAATATTAATAAAGTTGACAAGAATTATGGATTTAGAGGGTAGTACCATTCAAATGCCTGAACTTGGAAACTTGGATTTTGTTAGTCTTCAACACCAAAGTATGGACTGGTTTTCAAGTTTACTTTTCATGGCTCAGGCATAAGCTAGGGTCTTTTGATAAATGCATCTTATCTTCCTACATTTACTTCTTGGAGAGAAGAACTTTTCCAGACTGAAGTTGCCGCTGCATTTTTTTTTTTTTAATTGTTGCTATTTTAAGTTTTGATGCAAGTAATAGAGCAGATTTGAAAGTTGACTCTCTTCTCCATCCAAATGTTAGAAAATTTAGAAGCTGCACCAGGTGGTGGCTTCCACTGTTCTCTAGACTGGTGTAAAAACTGTTGTGTGTAGACTGTTATTACACTGCCTGTGAATTTATTTGGAATGCTGTGTACCACAGGCTGCTGTTGCCTCCATGTACCTCAAAGTCACACACCTGGAGGGTGCTGACTGCTTGTGGCCAAGACTTAGTGGTTTTTGCTACCTGTTCTAGCTGGATTTTGCTAGCAAGCATTACAGTCAAGTCTGTGCTTTGAGTCGTAGATGTAGCTGCTGATAAAAAGCAGCACTGGATAAATAGAGAAAAATACAGATACTTTTAAAGATAACCTTTTTTAGAGATGATTTTCCTATTTAGGAAATAAATGTTTGTTAGAAGCATTTATCTTCTAAGCTTCTTTTGAGCTCACTTTTTAAATTGCACACCAATCTGCTTATGGTTTGTTTTACTATGGGTTACAATATGTGGCAAAGTTATGCCTTTTTCAAGGGGACTGATATTTATGGGGGCAAATATTGTAAGAAAATAATTTCATATACACAGTAATACAGTTAATTCCAAAGCCATTGTTGCAGACCACCAGATTTATAACATCTTTGGTGTCTAGAGGTCCCATATGTCACTGAAATGTTCCCTTTTACCATCTGTCCATGTGTCAGTTCAAAAAGATTCTTCATCTAAGAACAGTTCTAATCTTCTAATCGTGTATGCTTTTTCCATTTATAGAGCTAATTCTTTGGCTTTCACTATTAATTCCTTAAAACATTTTTGATCAAGTGTTTTAAGACTTGACAGAAGGAGTTGCTATTTAAAAATGCAAACTAGTGATGTGTAAAAGGTAACATACTAGCTAAAGATAGAAAAATATGAAAAGCATTACTCTTTTTGAAGTCTTCTATCTTATGTGTTATCAAGGACATTTGAAAAGAGATGGTAAACTAATTTATTAATTACAAGTCCCATTTTCCTAATATAATCAGTTCCTTCAGGGATTTCTGATCTGATGCTTAACCAATTAGTACCTGATGCTAGAGCTGGGACCTTCTTTAAAGGGGCAGGATGACTTTCCTCTCTCACCATCATTTTCTCATTATTTTTCTTTACAGGGATTTGAAAATTAAATACTCTTTAGGCTTTTCAGTCTCATCTGGTGTACAAGAAGGATTGTAGAAGAAAAAAACCCAAAATACAAAAATCTTGTTCAGACTTTTCAGTCACATGAACATCTATGTATGAAGACAAGGGTCTCATCCATGTTTGACAAGTTTTCTGCTGTTTTTTTAAAGCAGCTTTGTTGTGAAAAGACATCAGATGGTAAAAATACTGTATCTCTCTTATAAATTCTATCAACATAGAATATATCCAGTTAAACCAGGAATATTAAAGATATTAAGATTTATTTTTTATTTTTTTTTTTT
>VYZU01031672.1:31138-43551 GCA_013401355.1 Ceyx cyanopectus
GATATATGCATTTCTCCTATTTTGAAGTAGCTGATCTGTAAATCTTCACACTGAATATGCTTTTCCCACATCGTCTTGCTACCTGCAGTAAGCTTTACCGTCTCCTGTGAACGCTTTCTACGTTGCCATGTGTCATGTATTTCTCGTACTTCATCTAAGAACAGTTCTAATCTTCTAATCGTGTATGCTTTTTCCATTTATAGAGCTAATTCTTTGGCTTTCACTATTAATTCCTTAAAACATTTTTGATCAAGTGTTTTAAGACTTGACAGAAGGAGTTGCTATTTAAAAATGCAAACTAGTGATGTGTAAAAGGTAACATACTAGCTAAAGATAGAAAAATATGAAAAGCATTACTCTTTTTGAAGTCTTCTATCTTATGTGTTATCAAGGACATTTGAAAAGAGATGGTAAACTAATTTATTAATTACAAGTCCCATTTTCCTAATATAATCAGTTCCTTCAGGGATTTCTGATCTGATGCTTAACCAATTAGTACCTGATGCTAGAGCTGGGACCTTCTTTAAAGGGGCAGGATGACTTTCCTCTCTCACCATCATTTTCTCATTATTTTTCTTTACAGGGATTTGAAAATTAAATACTCTTTAGGCTTTTCAGTCTCATCTGGTGTACAAGAAGGATTGTAGAAGAAAAAAACCCAAAATACAAAAATCTTGTTCAGACTTTTCAGTCACATGAACATCTATGTATGAAGACAAGGGTCTCATCCATGTTTGACAAGTTTTCTGCTGTTTTTTTAAAGCAGCTTTGTTGTGAAAAGACATCAGATGGTAAAAATACTGTATCTCTCTTATAAATTCTATCAACATAGAATATATCCAGTTAAACCAGGAATATTAAAGATATTAAGATTTATTTTTTATTTTTTTTTTTTTTACTCCCATTTATATAATATCACTTGGAAAACTCAAAACTTCTTCCAGGAAGCAGTATGTAGCATGTCTGTAAGGTATCCATATCCACAGTCTTTGGAGTAGAGCTCAAAACTCTCATTGTACTGTTCCTAAGATGCGTGTTCCAGTTACTGGGAGGTCATCTTGTTTTCTGTCTTTGGCCCTTGTTTCTTGGAGTCAATTCCCCATGATGTCAGGAAAGAAATGCAAAGTGCTCTGCCTCAGGAGAGTTTATAAGCAAATGGCAAGAGCCTGTTCTGGGAAATGGGAGATTGGCTCCAGACTCATTAGGATGGAAGAGGATACAGAGTACAGCTGTGCTGCCTGAGCAAGTGTGGCACCTTGCAAAAAGGCAGCATCAGCTTCCTTTCAAAAAGAAATGCACTTCACCTTTGAGTGATTGGATTCAGTTTTACACAATGTTGGGCTTCCTTGGAGCATAATCCCTTGGATGGGTTCTGCACAGGACTTTGCAGAGGTGTTTTTAGTTAGAGAAACTTTGCTAGGTTTGATGCACAGGCTGCAGTATATGCCAGAGCAGAATTTTAGGACTTGCACATACAAGCTAACACGTGTACTGGACAGGTTACTGTACTTGGAAACCCCATTGCATCTGCAAGGTATGGTACAAGGCAATCACCGTGTTGCATTTTGATGAGAACTTGCACAGAAGGATTGCTCTGGATCAAATGGTGGACAGAAATTCAGAACCATCATGAAGAGAGAGTAATTTGACCCAAAACAACAACAAAAGCCCTCTGAAAAATCGCTATATATATGTGTCTTTCTGACTTTACACACCGTGAAGGTAAACCAGAAAGAGACCATTTTGATTTCAGTCTGGTCCTGACTTTCTTTCCTGAGAGTGATAGCTTTGAATTCAGGTCATTAGGAGTAGTTGAGGGGCAGGCTGTAGCCTGTATTTGCTCTGCAGTGGTTAAGATCAGGTAACATTTGTCCTTGTGGACTCCTCTGCTTGTTTTTGGCTAACTTGGGTCTTTGCAGGGAGCTGTCAGCAGAATGACAAGGCTACAGTTCATGTTGGGCCACTCTATTTTCTGTTGTAGTCCTTAGAGCAGCTAAACAACTATTGCCCACAAAGCAGTTATCCCTCTGTTCCTCACTGCTTTGCTAAAATTGTTAGAAGTAGGATCCATAACTTGGAAGGATATGTGCAGAATGATGTTTGCTGTGGACAGGACAGAAGTGGAGCAAAGGCACGTGGACATGGTTTGTGGTTTGCTGACAGAGGTTCTGTTGATGGCATTCTCATTAAAAGTTCTTACCCTAAGTGCAGTTTCCTTTTGGCTTTAAAATTGTCTGCGTGACTAATACAGAAGCAACTGTCAAGTGACATGACGTTTGTGTCATAGCCTCAGAAACATCTGCTCTAGGTGAGAGAGCACATACAAGAACTCCCATTAGTGCACTGACAATAGCTGGAGAGCCTTTTGGCTGAACTGGGGGGCTCTCGGGCAGAGTCCTACAGAGCTACTTTGCAATTTCAGGAGGTGAGTCTGAGGTGGACAGGACTAGAAGCTGAGATGTGGATTATTAATTTAGAAGGAACCTTTATTAGTTGCTGCCCCCACCCCATCTGTGGTATGAACATCCCCTCCAAAAAATCATGTTTTGTTTGTGTCATTACATCTGCACTGGCCAGAGGATGGTGTGTGAGACCTCCTATCCTTTTGGAGAAAATGTTGTAGGGAAGTCATGTGGGAGCATCAGCATCATATATATGTGTTTTGTGTGGGTGTGTGTGTTTGTATAGGGCTCTCTGGATACCTGCACTCTCATATGTATTGAGACTTTGTGGACTGTCTTTGTGTACTTTGCAGCTTATCTGCTGAAGTAAACTTGAAGGTCGCGATTATCCAGCAAATATTTTTGCCATGGCTTTTGTGATATGTTGTTTTTGTTGTTGTTTATTATTATTTTATTCTTCAGCAAGCTAATAGGCCTACAGAATCACTTCAGATAGCTGAATGTGGAGAAATGCAGGAAAAGATCTGAATGATCAAGGTTGAATTCAGGTTTTCACCTTTGGGATTCTGTGTTCCAGTTCTGTGTTCCAGATCCAAGTGGAAATCTGCTTATACTTTTGTATTCATCTGTGCAGTCCCTTGCTCTCTTACTGCTGAGTCCCCCAAATTCAGTGTGTGAAAGCTGAGTCCAGATCTCACTAAATGACATGTGCCTGCCTGTCTCCATGAAGTCCCTCCTGCTGCTCTTCAGTGCTATGTATCAAGCAAGACAAGCTAATTTACTGGAGAATTGTGATCCAATATCAGTACTGCCCTATGGTATCTTAAATCTCGGGTTTTTTTCTGTAGTGGCAGTGATGGCTGCTCTGAAGAAGACAGGGTGTGCCTCGTTCCCCTGTGAATCATACATTAGTCAGACACACTTTGCCCCGTAGGAACTGTGTGGAAACTGTATACTTGGGAAATCTAGCTTGCCCATGGTGTCCTTTTTTTAAAATGTGATTTAAATATTTACTGAAGTGATACAGGTAGAATAGATCTGATCAGTCTGAAGAAAGCCACATCTTTGCAAAAGTTAATTTCTTAAAAAACCCTGTTGGTGTTAGATTAGGCATTTGGAGAACTGAAGATTTTTATCACCTTTATTTTAATTTTTTTCACTTACCTTTTTTTTCCTATCACACTTTAAACTCAAATTTAACTCAGAGTATGTATTTATATGTCTAGTTATGTAAATCAAGCTTACTGTTTACTCTGTTACCCGAGTAGCTGGCAGCCCTGGCTCCTGTCCAGAGCCATAGGTCAGTTGCCATAGGAATGCTGCAAGGGGCTGTGCCCGAGCGTGGGGCTGGGGGCACACGCCTGAGGCGCAGGAGGTAGCGCTGGGTCCCTTCCCGGACCAACAGGCAAGCACTGGTGGCATTCCTGGGGCAGAAGTCTTGGCACACTAGGGATGTGAAGCATTGTGAGACTTTTGGAGACTTGCTGATATAATGCTTTGGTATTCAGAGACCAGAAGCCATGTGGGTGTCTCCCCCGCCCATTTTTTCTTTTTCTTTTCCTTTTTTTTTTTTTCTAATTTTTTAAAGCCTAAAAATAAGAATTTTTATTTCGTTTCATGACTCTTGCTGAATAGACCATAGTATTTTTAGATATGCTGGTTTTATGTCTGAATATGGGCTTTTATATAAAATGCATCTTTAATTTTACTCTTTTTTTTCTTTAAGTCTGCTGGCATTGTGTGTTGGGCAGTCTCTCCCACTCAGCAAGCAGCTAAACAGCCTGTTACTTGCAGTAGTTTAGCTTTTTTATTCCTTGAAATATGAGTTTAATAAACTGTTCAAATTTTTGCCTGTTAAGGCACTTCTGATCTATCTGTAGGTTTATGTAGTCTTCAGGCTCCAAAGTTCTAGTGTAGACTTAGCCTTGAAATCTATGGGCCATAGTTCTAGATTTGAAGGGGAAGGTAGAAAGAACGAGTCAGTATTTGATGGTTTTCTTAGTAATTTTCTGTGGCACAAAAGCCTCTAGAAACAATATAGATACTGTGAACAGTTTTATTCTGCATGACAGGTTATAGAAGCATGTTTGTGTAATTCTTGATACTTCTTTAGGAACTAGATATTTAAAAATAAGATTAAAACCAAACAAACACAGCAAAACAAATGAATAACAGCAAATGCACAAAAAAACCCCAAACAACCCAAACCAAACAACAACAAAAAAACCTTGATTCTGCATCATCTGAGTTGTGTGTCCTGAGTTTAGGCACATGCACTGTGTGATGCTGATCTCTTCATGAGATGTGAATTTTTAAAATTTAGTTTCTGTTTTCCATTATTCATCTTGCTCGGCCTGTGAATTTTTCCCTGTCAGTAAACATTCCCTGTTGATCAATATGAAGTGGAGGGTTTTGGGGTTGGTTTGTTTTATTCAGGGTTACTCACAACTCTTACAGTGTGTTACAGTTGAGGTTTACAGCTTTAAAAATACTTCTCTTGAAAAACATTTTTTATGTTAGATGAGGTCCTGTGCTAACTACTTCATTCTATATAGACCAGTATACCTTCCTTTTGAATACATTTCTCTTGGCCCAGCACTGATGTGTGCAGTTAATGTCGGGGTAGAAGTGGTGTGGACTTAGCAGGCACGTGAGCAGGTTGTGAACCGCTGCATCAGTAGCATCACAGCAAAGCTTACTACAGCAGCACTGCTCCTCTGGCCTGGCAAAACCAGCCTCTTGCTCTACTGTTAACAGGAGTTGTTATTACTGACAGAAATTTATGGATTGTTAAAGTTAGTACTGCCTTATATTGCTCAAGATGTTCCAGATTTATATCAGTGCTGAAAACTGTAGAGGTGCTACTCTGTTGTGTTGTGCTCTGGCTGATGGTGCCCATGTAGCTCCTACAGCTGTCTGGCTGCATAAAGAAAATGGGAACTGTGTCATGTCTGTTTGTTAAAAGCTTGTGCATAGGTGTAACATGCATTTTGATCTTCATGGTTTAGAATTTGCCTCTCGTGACGATGGTTTCTAGCAGCCAGATAGTTTTGGTACTGTGAGCTTTGTCATTTTGCCTGAATATATTGGTAATTTCTTATGTTTCCTCACATCTTGACAATCAAATGATATATATAATATATATATATCCATAGCAGATTCTGGAAATTTTGTAGGGAAAAGTGTGCAGTTCTTTTCCTCTTGCTTTCCTTTATCTTATTAAACACATTTTCATTACTGTTTTCTATTTGTTAAATGGAATTTCTTTTGTTACCACTGTCATCATCAGCTGTCGGTATTTACCACCCATGATGGTACATCTTGGGAAGTGCTTGTGAAATAATGATGCAAAGTGCGTGTGGAGCCTTGCCACATGCCCAGCTGGCACTCCATGGCCAAGGGAATTTTTTTTCCACCGTACTTAGCAGTTACAAAACACTTCTACCACTAACACTTATATTAAATCATTTCTATAGAAATGCTAACATCTGAACATGAAAGAGCTACTCTGACTCTAAATTGTACTTGGAAGCATTGGTAAATTGAATTATATACTTTGTGTTCTGCAGTCAGATTTTACTGGAGTGGAAGTTCACTATGATGCATGATTTGTGGTTCAGAGCTTTGTTTTGCCTTTTATAAAGATAAGCTATCTGCTTGGTTTTGTTTTGTTTTTAAAGGAAAATCAGTGTGTCTTTGATATGGGATGAGATGTTCTTTAAAAAAAGGATATTTTTGGTATTTGTGGTATTACATATTATAACCTCATCTTTTCTTGTCTCAACAGGTATACAAAGCTCGGATATGCTGGTAATACTGAACCCCAGTTCATTATTCCTTCATGTAAGTATTTGTTGCTTGTGTGTGAATGCTGAATTTACACTTGGAGTTTCTATAACACACCATATAAAAAAAAGTAGTTAAATATTAGTAACTTGAAAAATCCTCTGAAGGATGATACAGTGGCAGCATGGCTCTGTTCTGTTTTCCCATGGTTGCTCAGTTTAGAAAGATACATTCATTAAAATAGTACACTAACATTTGAAGTCAAGTTAATTTGCTGGAAATTGAAATCATATTAAAATCCAGTAGAATGGCTATATTTAATAAGAGAAGAACCTTCTAAAAAGTAATGATTTATCAGGTAAAACTGCAGTTGATTGTAACTAGAAATAAACAATTTAAAGGTGGGTAATTTAATGTCTTCAGGGTTTAAAATGTAATATTTGCCAGGTATTTTCAGTATTGCAGCCATGTTAATTTACTGTGTTTTGCAAATAGAATAAGAATTAAAAATATGTTTTTCTTATGTAAAACTGCTTATTTTTTTGCTTTCTGTCTTCTGAACTGTTTCACCCACTTGAAGTGATGTGGTTCTGCTCTAGAGAGTGGAACTCAATCAATTTCCTTTAGAAATGCTTCACCTTTGGCCTCCTATACACCACTTGGCATTTTGTCATTGTTCATCTGTGCCAAAGTAATCACGTATTACATCCTGGTAAAAAGGAATAATTAGTACACCCAGTTTCCTTGTAAACACAACAGGAAAAGAAGTAGAACTAATAATACTTAACTGTAGTCACTGTGAAATAGGACTTGGTTTTTCAGGCTCTGTTTTCTAGGAAACAAGTTTCAGAAAGCAACTTTCATGGAAAGCTAAGGTTAAGTCAATGCATTCTCCTATTTTTAAGTGAGAGACTCCTTTCAATCTCTCCTGTGTTGGCTTGTAATATGTAGCTCTTTGAATATTATTTTTTTTTAAATGCACTTAATTTGGTTTATCTCAATGTCATATAAAATATATACACTACAGTTTTGTTTTTCACATGAAAACTAGTTTTAACATTAACATTGTTGCCAAAACATTGGGAAAAAAAATTATGTTGCTTTTTAAACTTCATAACGCTCTTTGAATGAAAAACAGGCAAATGGTTATTTAGATAGAGTTCACATACTTTTTTTGAGTCTTCAGGTTTGGTTTGTTTAATTTTAAAATCACTTTCTAGGTACAAAAAGAGGAGAGATATTATGACACTTTAAACAAATTCTGGGAATGAAATGACCAGTCAGCTCATTAAGCAGAGAAATTTATTCAAGAGGGATGCTATTAAAGTAGAAAAGGGGGAGATGAGATGAATTTTTTTTTTTTGACAACTTTTTAATATGATGTGTATAGAAACCCCAACACTCTAGTCTAGATGCTTCTACAGCTGAAATGGTCCTTGACAGCAATTCTCCTAATGAAAATGGCATTTTTCTCATTTGTGCTGTAATCCAAGTTAGATAATTACACCAAATTCACAAGTTTGCATTAAGCCTCTGCCTTCAATGAAATGAAATAGCTCTGGTGTAATCTGCATCAGAGAATTGAAGAGAGAGTATTGCACTGCCTGGTTCCAAAGTAAAATGTTACCAAAAAACGAGGATCTTTTCAAAGCACTTTGGTGTCTTTAATTTCCTTAATATTTTTTTCCACAGTGGAAAAACGGTTTGGTTTCTTACTTCCAGGAATGGTGGTTGCATTTTATCAATTTTATTCTCTAAAAATGTTTGCTGTTAAACAGGTTTGAGCAGCATTCTTTCTGCCTTGTTCACTTGCTCCTTATCTTACTCCTGCTCTTAAAAGATTTTGATCTCCTTATATTGTGTACTTGATCCAATTCTGAATGTGCTTCTGTAGGGATGATAAATACTTTACTTGAAAGGTGAAGTAAATGAGAACATATTGGGCCAATTTTTTAAAGAGACTCAGGTTCACTGCTTTCTTCCCTGTCTGCTTTTTAGATCTTAGCAGGTCATTAATTTTCCTTGATTTTTATTCACTTAATCCTTTTTGTCCTGTGGTTTTTTAAAGTAGGGGTCAACTTCTTTCCATTACCAAGTAGTTCTCTTGATTTAACATCAATTTCAGTTTAACTATGATCATTTACATGTCAGATGGCCATTTCTTTACCTTTAAAGTAAAAAAAAACCCAAACAAATGCAAAAACAAAATAAATGGCTGGAGTTGTAGTTAAGCACAAAAATTGTTTTGATACAATTATGTGCTCTTTTCTAGAAAGTCTTAATCTTGTGACAAGCAAACCAAAGAGGGACATGTTCCTAGGTACAGCTGCAGTGCTGCTCATCTTCAGACAGTGGTAGCCTAGCTCTGGTTTCAGCAAGATTTATTTTCTTGTGTTTTCAGGACACAATTCTTGGTTGAGGTTTTTTCCTTCTAATTTCTGACTTCCAAGTCCGGGACTGACCAGGTTAGCCTCAAGGTTGGCAAATTACTGAAAGCTCCTGTCTGGTTTTAGGCTTGTAACGGGGTAAACCCACTTGAATTGAAAGCAGCTGTAGTTCTATGCAAGCAATGGTATTTTACTTGAAAAGTCTGGATAGAAGAAATCCCCAAATATGTGAGCTGTGTAACAATGACCCGAAAAATACTTGGCCAGCTTGTTCTTGCAGCAAACGATGGCCTTGCAACATCATCTTCCCCACGACTTTAGCTTCTCCTTCCTGTCTGCCCTTCCTGCTGCTTGACTTCCTCCAGCCTTTTGCTTCCTCTCTGCTCTCCTGTCAGCTGCTGCAGGAGTTACAGTATGATTCAGTAGTCTTCCCAAAGAGCTCAAAATAATGTCTTTTATCCTGTTCAGTCTTTCACAGCATTTAACTTCTTAGTTTTTTTGGCCGCACAGCTCTGCCTTTGTTGCTCTTTATGGAAAGAGGAGGGGGAAGGATGGGGAGTGTCAGTGCACATTGGCCCAACGTGCCTGTTTGGTTCCCACGTCCCATAGCTGTGCTGTGCTGTCCCGTGGGCTTCAGGCTGCAGCAGCCATTCTCTGAGCTTTTTCTTAATCTTACACTGAGCAAACAGAACTTCTTACTGAAGGTGAGAATTAGCAAAATAATTCTGCCTTTGAAAGAACTTTCAGATCACAACCTTTCAATAATTGAGGCTGGTGCTAATGCTTCTTATGTAAATGAATTTCCCATCTGTGTGGAGGGTTATGTTTGAAGGCAATTAGTAAGACTTGACAAAATACAGCAGTTATTGCTGGCACTGGAGCCCTGGTAGCCAGGGGGTTGATGCAAGAGATAAGGAAGAGAACATCTGTGTTCCTGTGATATCTAATCACTCATCCATCTTTCCAGGATCCTATGTTTAGCCTTAGCCAATATTTTTCTGATAAAACTTTTTTTTTCTTTATTTGTGATGAGTAATTATCTTGGAAGGAATAAATTGCAAGATACAGGCTCTTTTGCAAGTTACTCTTTGAAGTGAAGGAGAGATTTATGGTCTGTCTTAAATTAAATTCTTCATCCTATTCTTCATGATAAAAATAGGATTAGGATTTAAAGGGAGAAATTAAGCAGAGTTTGTAAAAATCTGTTTTAAACATTTAAAGGTGTATCATGTGGCCATAGAAATTTGTCCTTTTAAAAAGATTCCTTTTATTTCTGTCCAGTTGTCTTTTTATATGCCTTACATTTTCCTCTGCTTCTTCCTGCCTGCCTTCTTCTGTACATGTGTTTTGCTTGCTTAGTTACTACTATTCAGTCCCTTGTGTGTCACATCTCACTTGAAAAATATGTCCAAAAATCAAATTGGTGCAAGTGAAAGAAAACATCAGTTTCTATAATACCAGTGTTTTCTTTCTTGCTCTTTATAGACCTTCTACAACTGCATTCTTTTTTTATTAATAGCAGAGTGTGAAGAACATTAACATAATGTTCAATGCTTGTTGAATAAAATGAGATCTGTAAGGACACCCTGTCTTAGCAATTCTTTTTAAGTTTGATCCCCCTGATTTCATTTTGAGTGCCTAACAAATCTGTATTTGTCTGTATTGTGTTACTTTATAAATCCTAATTATGTTTACCTGTGATTGGAATTAAAATTATCTATGTTTTATGGAGCTTTTCCATGCTTATGCCTGAAAGAAAGGATGAATACAATTAGAGTGTTTCTATTTTTGAATGGGGTTTTTTTTGTTGTTTTTTTTAGTGCAGGATATGTGATCTATGATATTGTCTGTGTTCTCTTTTAAAGGTATTGCTATCAAAGAATCAGCAAAAGTGGTCGATCAAGCACAGAGGAGGGTTTTGAAAGGTGTTGATGACTTAGACTTCTTTATCGGGGATGAAGCAATAGAAAAACCAACTTATGCAACCAAGGTATTAACAGAAATGTTTAAAATAATTTTCCTATACTCCTTAGAAAGCATCAACTATACAGAAAACAGCTTCTTAAGAATGTTGGGGTTGGTTGTTTGTTGTTTTGTTGGGGTTTTTTTTGTTAACTTTTATCTTATTTTCTCATTAACTCCATTTTAATGGAAAAGAAAGGTTCTGTTTTAGTTTTGTTGACCTTCAGCAGCCTGTGGGAATTTGCAAGACAGTATGAACATATTTTTCTTTTGAAGTGAAAAGAGGCTGAGTGTTAAGAGGAAGGATCACCACATTCTTTCATGTTCCTTGGCATCTTCTATCAGCATCAGAGTCTGGAAACTGGGCTGATGGTTTATCCTGGTTCCACTGTTGTGTTGTACCGAGAGAAACACAATGACTGCCACTGCTGTTCAAGGCTGGGACCTGAATTTTGAATGGGTGTCAGATCAGGATAGGGAAAACCTAATGCAAGGTTGCTTGTACATGTAGCTCATAGGCTTTTAGTTCAGCTGAAAGGACTTGTGTTTGGCTTTGGTTTGTGGTTGTTTCCAATTATATTTTGAAATTATTTTACAACAGTGGCCCATCCGCCATGGTATAGTTGAAGACTGGGATTTGATGGAGAGGTTTATGGAGCAAGTAATCTTTAAGTATCTAAGGGCAGAACCAGAGGATCATTATTTTCTTTTGGTAGGTAAAATTATGTCCTACTTGCATATGGCTAGTAAGAATGTTGTGCTGATTTGCTTAATGATTCTTAAAGATGAATATGCTTATTGAGAAAATGAAAGTCTGATTTATCTGGAACTTTCCTGACCTGTCTTATCCCATCCACATTACTTCATTTTCTGAAGATGTCAGAGCATCTGAACTGCCAAGTTTTTTCTCTTATTTCCTTCCAAATTGTGTCTGCTTCATTACTTCTTTCTGTTACTTATTTGCTGAATCTAATGATCAAGTTTACAGTTTTGAGCCCAAAAAGTACTTGCGTGTTCTGACTTTGTAAAAACAAAACAATTGTAATTCTATAGTGCTGCCACCAGATTATATGTAAAGGGTTATTTTTTCTTTTTTTCTTTCTTCATGGTTTTTTTTGTGAAATCAGAAGAAATACTTGTCGTATTTGGACAGATTAGATGTGAGATAAGATCAATGTTCTTCTGAAGCATCTGCTATTCATTGATATTTTAAGGCCATTGAAATAGGCAATGTGGTTTAGTGTGACATTTATAGAGCAAGTTTAGAATTAGAGGTGTTGGCCATATTTCCTAAAGAATATCTAATGCAACAATCTTCTTGGTTGCATTAGTTATCGAATTAGGTCCAGTTGCTCAAGGCTATGTCTACTCAAGCTTTGAGCATCTCCAAGTATCAAGAATCCATAACTACTCTGAGCCCTTTTTCCTATATTTTACCACCCTCAACATTACCTTTTTTCCTTCTTAACATCTACTCAAGGTTTCTCCTGTTGCAGTTTCCATGGCCTCGTGTCCTATCACCTCTGACTCCCTTTTTAAGTGTCAAACTCTTCCTATTACATATTTGATGCAATGAAAGGATGAATTTTATTTTATTCCCCACAAAATATTCTGTAGCAATGTCCAAAATGCTCTTTCAGAGGGGAGGCATTATTAATTACATTAATGTTTTAATGAAAATTTGAGTGTACTGTCATAGTCTGTTGTATTTTGTTGCTGATTTCTTGCAGTTGTGTGCTTTTCTACAGCTGATCATATCAGCTTGTTTTGTAATGTTTGCTTTCTGAAGAAAACCAGCTTTTTTTTTTAATTACTCACTGAGAAATTTTAAATTGACATTCTTTGAATGTGCTAAACTGCATCCTTTGACATATTT
>VYZU01031693.1:0-16783 GCA_013401355.1 Ceyx cyanopectus
GTCTTTAAACATCACAGCTATGTAGTCACTTTAGTGGTAGAGAAATTACTTTTGTCACCTGTTATACTTTCATCAGAAAATGCAAAAGAAGGAAGATGATAATGGTCCACGTTAAAAGCTATTCAAGATGCCTTGATTTAAAAACTCATCACGTCTTCTAATTTCCTCAGCACGGCCAATGATGGCAGGTATTAGGACCTTCTTAGTTTTTTTCAGTTGGAATGCATTATCTTCTAGCCTAAGAGTCACTCACAAAAAGCTTACACACTTGCCCAATAAGTACTGCAGAATTGTTCCCTTATTGCACATCATCAATATTACATAAGCAGCTTCAGAAGCTTGAAATAGCACAGGGTGAGAAACCGAAGGTAATGAAACCAACAAGTCATTGTGTTTCTTCCTTTACAATTATTTACATTAAATACATGTGGAATTTCACAATACTAAGCTCTATGCAATTTTGCTTTATCATTGAAATTAGGAATACTTTTGAGTCTTAATTAGATTTGTGACATTTTTCTTTTTAAAAAATCCTGTATCACAAGGAAGCCTTCTTCACATCGGCAAAGTTGGAGGCAAACAGGTGAAACAACCAACAAAAGATCATATTATATTAGTGGACCAGATACTTCATGAGATCAGCTGTTACCCTCCAATTTTCACCTCTACGTGATGCAGTCAGAGTGGACCACTTAGTCCTGACAAGTTGCATGGTGACACATGTTATTATGAAGGTACAGGCAGCCAACAGAAATGCAACTGCATATTGAAATCCTGCAATAGCTGTGAACACACAAAGAACTTGAACAAAAGTGATTGAACACAGGACATGTGCAGACACCACACCTCACCCAGATCAGCTTGGGTCAGCTCAACACTCATATAGCAACAGCTCATTTTAAAAAAAGATCCACTTCTTTCTAAAAAAGCTAGTAATCCCACAGATCTTCAGTTCTGAAAAAATAAAGAAGTTACTTAGCGTTGGAACTAGCATTCGTATCACTACAAAGATTTCTATGAAAACCAGTATCTGAGAATAGGAACAAGACTTTAAACCTGTGTTTTAAAGAAGGATGATTGTTCTCAGAAATGAGAAAATCTATGAGCTAAAATTGACCATTTTCCATGGTAGTGATGGGCAAAATCTTTCTAAAGGGTTCCAGTGTAACCAGAATGGACTAAGAACTGTTGGCAATACAGCCACATATTTTGCGGAGAAATTAGGGACCGAGAGATCTAAAACATCGTGTCACAGTCAAGGCAATACATCTGATATTAAAGGCCATGTAGCCTCACATAACTTTGTTACAGTAAGTGTATAAAATCACTGCATCTCTCAACTTCTCTCTGCTTGGCTACATTTCAGCAGGGTTTTTTTGTTCCCTATCCCCCCCTAGCCAATTCAATTAAACATTTAATGTTGGAGTCAACAGAATTATTAATTAATATCTTCGTGTAATGTCAGGAAACTGGAACACTTCAAAAGTACCATAGCAGAAACTCTCTCGGTATTAGGTGCAACTGCAACTGAATTGGAAACTCAAAGTGAAATGCTGGTCCATTTACAAGTTTGGAGAAACTGATGCTGGGTCCTTACAAAAAAGGATAAATAAATTTAAGTTTTAAATAAAGTTGATACATACACAGGAAAGAACAGTACATCAAAATTAAATGTACTTCTAATCGACACCAACTACTTTTCCATACACACACACACACACAGACTGTGCCCCCAGCCACAAGACTCCACATAAACAAAAGACAACAAACTTTAGAAAAGCTTCAGATCCGGATAATCATCATATGCACAGCTTTAGAAGTTAACAGATCTGTTCTAATACCTTTGAGAAGGAGAAATACAGATAGAAGATGTAAAAACATTTTGCAAAATGGTAGCAGTAAATGGCATGCTTTTCC
The DNA here is from genome assembly GCA_013401355.1 of Ceyx cyanopectus. Taxonomy (NCBI): domain Eukaryota; kingdom Metazoa; phylum Chordata; class Aves; order Coraciiformes; family Alcedinidae; genus Ceyx; species Ceyx cyanopectus. Next base: position 1,918 of record VYZU01031693.1, read on the forward strand.
CGATTTGAAATTATCTGTAATTCCCTCCCTCTCCAATTCTTAAGAGATTTTAAATATCGGTTCAATGTTAGTAGAACTGCAACTTCCAGTTAACATCAATTCTTTTCAGTTATTCTGCATAATGCTTCATGCATTGATACTTTACAGAGTAAGAGCTGTGCTTTCAAACTTCCAAGGCTTCAGTCTATGCAAAAAATGGCAAAAAAACCATTGTGTGTTCAAGTGCATTACAGGAGAGCAAGATCTGAATATGCAATTGAAAATATCATGTGCATCTCTAACACAGAGCTAAATGAAACTAGAAGCAGCACCACACATTCAATGCCCACTCTCCAAATACGACAATTTGTCTGTCCTTGAAATCAAAGTTTTACTCACAAGCTGGAGGAAATAATTTTTTTTTTCTCCATAGAACCCATGTAAAAAAGTTCTCATGTTTATGTTGTGTTAATCCTAAAAATAAAGGTCACATATTGTAACAGCTTGCAGACATGACAGGAGATGTAACTCACCGAAGTTTAAAGCAGAGTCATTTGAAATACTTCTGTTCTGACCCAAACCAACATTTTTTCTTCTCAAGTGGTTGGGTTGTGATTCTTCAGACTGCAAAATGACTGTCATCCCTTCTAGCACCACAATGCAGGATCTTTGAGTTGAAGTCTTCGACCATTCACAGAGGGAATCAAACTACTCTATCTGACCTTGACACACTCTCTTCTGATTTTCTGAAGGGCTTAAAGAAAAAATCAGGCCACCTTTTTTTACTTTGGAGAGCAGAAAACACACTCTCATTCCAATTAACCTTAGGGCAAGAGACTGAAATATGACCTTCCTATACAATGTATACTGTTAATGATTACATGATGATGTACAATCATTATTACATCAAATATTAGAAGACCATGATTACTAATACCACCTGAGAAAACAGGTCCCTTTAAGATTGGTACATTACCTAGCATTTTGTGAGTCAGAATTATCTTTTTTTAAATCTCTTACCCTTACCAAGCTGACATCAACAATTAGGTGAAATTTCAGTCATAGATCTGTGATCCTGTCTTTCCCAACTCTGTAACAGATACTCAAGGACCCTAATATAAGTGATGTTTTTACATCTGCACTGGATCAGAAGGCAGAGACACAGCTTTGCTGGCATCTTCTGAATAAATTTTATTCTCATTAATTACAGCTTTCTTCCCCATACTCATCTGCATTTTAAATTGGAGAAGGAGCTTCCTACTGTCTTTGAACTTCTGTACACCAATGCAGTACCCATCGTTTATTCTGAGGTAGTTTATTTCACTAGTAACTTCAGTAATACCTATTAAATCACCTTACACCTACACAAGACCTCTTTGACCCTTTTATATTGCCTTTATGCCCATATGCCCTTGAAACAACTAGCAGAGGGAAGCTGACAAACAAACACTTCCAATTGAGATACCAGCAAGCTGGGTTAGTCTGTAATTTGTATTCTTGCAGTGTTACTCCAGGATGATTGCATAGCTATTTGCAATGCCATAAAAAGGTACAAGAGACCAAGCCCTGCCCTTCTTGGTCAGTCACGACCCTGCAATTTGTGGTAGAAACAATCCTAGTATAGTAGGAGGGGTGTGATGGCACCATGCTTAGGTGTTTCATGTGTGCCAATAAAATGGAGTGGATAAAAATGTTAATCTACAGCAGGAATGAAAACGGCTGCTGGCAGTGCCCAGCTCAGGCAAGTGTTCCAACTCATTAATCTTGTCCTCTCAACTCTGCAGTAAAGACATGTTTTCTCCACAGTTATTCTGCATTTAAATATGGCCGTGTCCAAGGTCCTCTATGTAACACAGCACCTGAAATGTTAAATTAGGCTTAGCTACTTTAAGTGAAGTGTAGTTCTAAGATATTTAAGACATTTTTAGCAGTAAAACCATTAGTACAATTGCTAGAGATAGAAGCCAAATACAAAGACTTTTCTCAAGGAACCAGGTTTCATAACTAATTCAAGATGCTTTTTCAAGTAATAGAAAAAAGTAATGAAGTAAATAAGACAAATAATGAAGCAATAGCAAGTAATGAATAGCAATTTAAGCATACCTAGGGACAACTCCCATTTCCAATAAATTAATTACCTTCCTATCATATATCCTACTCATCGATGATTATAACTTTTTATTTACTTCTTTTTTTCCTGTCATTTTTCTNAACACGTCTACCTTAATAAAGGAACTTAAATCAAGAAAAAATGCAATTTGTGAAGAAAGTTAAAAGGCGTCAAAAAAATTCTGCCCATAAGTACCTATAAACATGAACCAAGTGTTCAAAGCTGATGATATTTAGCTTAGAGTATTGAGTTTCAAACAAATTTAGTATCTTGGATGCGTTTCCTATCATGTTACAATAAAGATTACTGAACTACAAGACAGTCTTTCAGCTAAAACATCTAAAATTTGCAATACATCAGAAGTTTAGCAGTAATTCCTTTTCACTCCTTTAAGCATTATTCAAACCCTTGCAACAAAGTGCTCCTTGAGTATTGCCAAGAATCTTTCAGGGCAGTTATCACCATTTCTTGAAGAAAACTTTTTAAAGAAGTAAATGAAGTATGAATAGTATAATTGTCTAACAAACTGTCAAACAAACCCAAACCAAAACACTCCCTCCCCCAACCCCCCCAAAAAAACAAACCAAAACAAAAAAAAACACCAAAAACACACACACACACACAAAACCAACTTAACACCTACAAACTTCCCAGCTGAGATCTTCTGATCTTTGTTGCACATGGTTTGCAAGACTAAATGATAGAAATGTGATTTAAGAGTATGGGCACAGCACAAAGTACCTAATGTTATAATAAACCTTATGATCTCTGCTGCCCAATTCCACACCCTCACTGGATAAAAAAAGTACTAGCCTTGCTAGATCAAGTGCTTGGTTTTGTGAAAGAATATTCTCAGCCCAGGGTAGGATAAAAAGCACCAGCTCCTCCCCATTCTGACTAGACCTCTAAAAGTGACAGGCTTTTTTCTTACTGTCAAACCAATCCTTGAAACTTTGATACTACAGAAAGCCACTAATACTTCAATAATTTCTGCATTCCTGGCTTTAAAATGCCCCAATCTAAGCATTTCAGCAGTTGTATGGTCTGAGGGGCAAAAGGCATAATGCTTCCCTTTTATTTTACTTTTACCTCTGTTGCTCCAGCTAATAAGGCTGAATGTGGTTAGTGACACCAGCACTTTACCTCAGAAAAGAAAGCACTTGTGTTGTTCAATGTCTTCCCTTTTCTAGGGATGGATTCTGTAGAGTAGAAATGAAAACTGCTTTCATTTTGGTAATCAGAAAGGTTTAGGGACAAAGTAACAAAAATGAGATCTTAAAACACTGAAATAGAGCCATTCATTTACATGAAAGTTTGTGTTTATTCCCACCCTTCCCCCCTCCCCCTTCCTGGTAGGGCTAATTTCCATCCCTTCTTTACTGTACATACCTCTTATAGCACTTTACTATCAAAATATGAACAGGATGAGATTGAAAGCAGCTACATTATAACAAAAAGTATATCTACAAAGAGATCCAGGAAAGAGAAGGAGTACCATGAATCTTAACAATAATGATAGCACTGAAATAACTCTTTGCAATCCTGAAGTACAGGCCTTCATGTACTTTATGACAAGGAAAGTCTTTCACATATTAAGAACATCAAGAAACTCAAATATTTTGTTTGACCTACTGCAGAACATGAGAAAAGGTGGGAGCCAGAGAAGTTCTCTCACCCAGACTTAAACTGTCAGAATGGAAATGAAGAGAAGAAAAAAGAATGAGATAACATGGTATGACTCACAGGATTTAACAAACTCCCTTTAGAAATACTGCTGGGCAGGGTAAAGGCTCCCTTGTCTTTCTTATTTTTCCATTTACATATCCCAGGATTTGATGTGAAAGGAAACACCGATATTTTTCTCCAAATCTTTAGGGAGAAACAGCTTCATGTTTTTGCAGCTGCACTTGCCAGAACACTGTTCCCACCAGTCCCTTGGCTCTTTCCTCATATGTCCCATAGTTCAGATTCCTTTAAAGATAACTGTCAANTGTATTTTCCTGTCATTTTTCTTCAAACTTTGGAAAATCATTTAGCATATGAAAGTAATTACAGTTTGCATTAAAGATCCACACCAAGCCATCAAATATATAGGACAGATAAAGGTAGATTAATGAACTTAAACAAGTCTGTCCAGAATTCTTTTTTAGTAGAGTTCACCCGTCACTATTGTGTGACTTCACATAATAAAAAAAAAATCAGGTATGCATCTCTGCAAGGAAAATACAATAATGCTCACAAAACACGTCTACCTTAATAAAGGAACTTAAATCAAGAAAAAATGCAATTTGTGAAGAAAGTTAAAAGGCGTCAAAAAAATTCTGCCCATAAGTACCTATAAACATGAACCAAGTGTTCAAAGCTGATGATATTTAGCTTAGAGTATTGAGTTTCAAACAAATTTAGTATCTTGGATGCGTTTCCTATCATGTTACAATAAAGATTACTGAACTACAAGACAGTCTTTCAGCTAAAACATCTAAAATTTGCAATACATCAGAAGTTTAGCAGTAATTCCTTTTCACTCCTTTAAGCATTATTCAAACCCTTGCAACAAAGTGCTCCTTGAGTATTGCCAAGAATCTTTCAGGGCAGTTATCACCATTTCTTGAAGAAAACTTTTTAAAGAAGTAAATGAAGTATGAATAGTATAATTGTCTAACAAACTGTCAAACAAACCCAAACCAAAACACTCCCTCCCCCAACCCCCCCAAAAAAACAAACCAAAACAAAAAAAACCACCAAAAACACACACACACACACAAAACCAACTTAACACCTACAAACTTCCCAGCTGAGATCTTCTGATCTTTGTTGCACATGGTTTGCAAGACTAAATGATAGAAATGTGATTTAAGAGTATGGGCACAGCACAAAGTACCTAATGTTATAATAAACCTTATGATCTCTGCTGCCCAATTCCACACCCTCACTGGATAAAAAAAGTACTAGCCTTGCTAGATCAAGTGCTTGGTTTTGTGAAAGAATATTCTCAGCCCAGGGTAGGATAAAAAGCACCAGCTCCTCCCCATTCTGACTAGACCTCTAAAAGTGACAGGCTTTTTTCTTACTGTCAAACCAATCCTTGAAACTTTGATACTACAGAAAGCCACTAATACTTCAATAATTTCTGCATTCCTGGCTTTAAAATGCCCCAATCTAAGCATTTCAGCAGTTGTATGGTCTGAGGGGCAAAAGGCATAATGCTTCCCTTTTATTTTACTTTTACCTCTGTTGCTCCAGCTAATAAGGCTGAATGTGGTTAGTGACACCAGCACTTTACCTCAGAAAAGAAAGCACTTGTGTTGTTCAATGTCTTCCCTTTTCTAGGGATGGATTCTGTAGAGTAGAAATGAAAACTGCTTTCATTTTGGTAATCAGAAAGGTTTAGGGACAAAGTAACAAAAATGAGATCTTAAAACACTGAAATAGAGCCATTCATTTACATGAAAGTTTGTGTTTATTCCCACCCTTCCCCCCTCCCCCTTCCTGGTAGGGCTAATTTCCATCCCTTCTTTACTGTACATACCTCTTATAGCACTTTACTATCAAAATATGAACAGGATGAGATTGAAAGCAGCTACATTATAACAAAAAGTATATCTACAAAGAGATCCAGGAAAGAGAAGGAGTACCATGAATCTTAACAATAATGATAGCACTGAAATAACTCTTTGCAATCCTGAAGTACAGGCCTTCATGTACTTTATGACAAGGAAAGTCTTTCACATATTAAGAACATCAAGAAACTCAAATATTTTGTTTGACCTACTGCAGAACATGAGAAAAGGTGGGAGCCAGAGAAGTTCTCTCACCCAGACTTAAACTGTCAGAATGGAAATGAAGAGAAGAAAAAAGAATGAGATAACATGGTATGACTCACAGGATTTAACAAACTCCCTTTAGAAATACTGCTGGGCAGGGTAAAGGCTCCCTTGTCTTTCTTATTTTTCCATTTACATATCCCAGGATTTGATGTGAAAGGAAACACCGATATTTTTCTCCAAATCTTTAGGGAGAAACAGCTTCATGTTTTTGCAGCTGCACTTGCCAGAACACTGTTCCCACCAGTCCCTTGGCTCTTTCCTCATATGTCCCATAGTTCAGATTCCTTTAAAGATAACTGTCAAATCCCCATATTAGTCCCCAGAACACCAAGACATAACCCCTGTCTTAAAAGGCTTCAAACAATTCTACCATCTTGTAGTTGGTATAACTACTGCTATATCACACTGCCAAAAATAATCTAACACAGAACAGTGACCAAGTGAAAAACATTAACTTTTTTCTGTTTCTTTTCCTATTTCAGGATCCAGAAGCTGTCAAAGGTATACACAACTTATTCAAAGCAGCAGATGGGCATACATGCCTTAAATTTAGAAGCTGCTCACATGGATCTATGTTGGGGGCTTTTACAAGTTATTTCACAAAGCTGAGAGCATCAGAACAAGGCTCAACACCTACAGAGAACATTTTTCTTTGTTCTCCTTGGCAATATCAAGCACATTTATTCTGTCAGCGCTCACAGAACACCTTGCATCATTCACCCTGTAACATGAATGTACCTCACTAAAGACAGCAGTAAAAAAGCCCTGCAGACCCAGTTCTCAACTGTGCCTTTTGCTTGACTGTCCCCATGAAAGCAGTCATCTAGTAAAAAAGAATATGAATACAGATGGACTACAATTATGGGGAAGGGGGTGGAAATATTGCAAGATGACAGCAAGTAAGAGACTTACTTCCCCCCCACACCTTGTAGCTAATCCAGGAGAATTATTAAAAATAAGTAAAGGATCATGAAAAAAACCCAACCTGCAATACCTATGGAGCGCTACCCCTGCACATTAAGTTACCTAGGTTTACTCTGAGTTATATTTGGCTAATACTTGTCATCTGTAGGGACACACCAACATCTGAAAAAATACTTGCCTACCAAACTGACCTACATACTACAAGCTTGTAAAAAGTAATCACTATTTTGCAGCAATTAAGACCATACACAATGTACAGTGCAAAGAACAGTATTGTTCTTCATTGCAAGTATGTTCCATTTGAAACAAAAACTGGTTTGTGCTGAAGTCCTTTCAAAACTCTCATTGGATAGCATTTGCCTCAGAATTAACAATTTAAAAATCACACAGCCTTGGTTGTCTCTGCAGCATGAAACTGCACACAAATGAACTTGGCACCTCAGAACAGGTGTCAGACAGAAATCCTGCTCATAGCAGAGAAGAGCTTCTAAGATCCATTTCAAAGGCACTGCAATCGAAAGAAACAGTGCATTCTGTATTTATAGCCCCACAAAGCACTCCAAAAGGTTTAGTCATCAGTGTGTGACGATGGACACGCCTCTCCTTCAAGGGCTAAAAATAGAAGACTGTTAAGAACTCCTGAACCAAATTTGTTGATTGAGGTAGTACTACTCACCATCAGCAGAGACATTTTATTAGCTCATGGTTTCTTTGCAGTTATTTACCCAATGATATCCAAGTCTTCCTTAACTACATTCCTTAATCATAGCTAATGATTACAAGATTAATCTGTATAACCCTTGACTCTAAACAACTCATCTTGTTGACACAAGCAGTTGACAAAACTGGTTTCCTAGCCCCTCCAAAACACAGGAAGTCACGAAAAGCAAGTTCTTAAAAGGTAGTAGTAAGGTCATCCAAGTCCTTTGAGAATACATATTCATCCATTCAGAATGGCAGAAAGTGTCTCTGCTTTTTTCAAGAAGTGAAACTTGACCCTTGCTTCAAGTAAATGGCAGCAAGTTACACACCTGATGAAATGTTAAAAACCAAAATTTCAAGTAGTAATGAATCCTGAGCTTACACTGAATCATTTACCAAGACAGGTTTTAGCAAAATCAAGTATTTGAATACATAAACACACACACACACACACACACAAAATAAATAAAATCATCACAAAACAGCAAGCCCATGTGGTGAAACCCATCCACCCCTGGTTTTAAGCTTTTCCATAAAACTGGTCTGAAAGTTCTCAATTTTTTGACAGCACAGACCGCATTAACCTGGGCTTTCCACTGTTCTTTGAACAAGAACACCAAGATTTCCAATAAATCACAGCTGGTGCATTTGCAAGTGATCAGCCAAAAGACATATAAAGAGAAATATGCCACTTAATTCCTGGCATGAGATCTGTTTCCATCTTCGTTAGTGAAAAGCACAGAATAGATTTCAGCTTTTGTAAAAATGTATGTACCATGTCTAAAAATCCTGGTGGTATCGTAAGTTTAACTGCTCAGAAGCAATTAATTGCGATTTCAACTGCCCCAAATCAACTTGAGATTAAGTACTCTGCATCCTGTTACGATTGCCTCTCCTTCTGTTTATGTGCCAATAGATAAAAAGCATTCAAGAGCAGCATGGGGAGAAGCAAGAAAGAAAAACCAAAACAAACCACAAAACAGAAAAAAAACACAGACTCATCACCTATTTCCCCAGAATATTCATGTCTTTCTCTTGCCTGTCATACTCTAGAAAAATATGAAAGAAGAACTAAATGAAGCACATAATTTGCAGCAGCATTATTAGAGAATAACTACTTATTTCTAAGCATATCTATCAAATCAATACTTCCACACAATGGTACTATAGAACAGTTTTAAACCAGGACAGTGGAATGAAAAAGTAGATAATTTAATTATTAATTATTATAATTATGGATTGTCTCAAAGCATCTCTATTTTCCTTGGCATTGCTTTCTATAAAGAGGATCTTTGCAGAAATTCCCAATATAGAGTCCACATTTAACTTTTGTAACATAAAAAGAAAGTAGGATAGGGTGACAGAATATTAGAAAGGTACATAATTATTATCCAAGTCAATTCAAATGAAGAGAAACAGAATAAGGATATAAATTGGCTAAAACTCTACCATTCTTTGGATTAGTTCTGATTTTCTTCCTTAATGACCAAACTGCTAGTCTACCTATTTGTATTTTTACTGCTAAGAGATTAAGCTGACATCACTTATAAAGAAGGCTTGAAAATCCACTTTCATTTATTTTTTATAAACAATCTTGCTGAAGGCTGGTTGCACTGAAATTGCAAGTATGCTCAAATGTCTAGACAATAAAGATTTCATTTTTAATCCCTCTTGGCATATAACATGCCTAAACACGCTGTATAAACAGCACCTCTCTTCTTAACCGAATATCTTCCTGCTACTTAATTTTGATCTAAGCATCTGAATTTTAGATGCTGCCTGATAACTTCTATCAAGCAAAGAAATTTCTCAGAAAGGTTTTCTGGACATTGCTCCACTTAGAACAGTGTCAGAAGGGCACAAACTTAAAGAATCTTTTCCCACAAGGTGTGTCCCTTCCCGGGCTGTCATTTGACAGATGCATGAGAAACACCCACTGACCACAGAAGAGAATAGCTCCAGGGACAAAGGTGACAGCTGTACAAACATATTTTCAATGCCAGGTCTATCCAGGACAGTGAAATACTTGGTTCTCAACCTTCTGACACCATCATATGTAAAGTTTCCTCCTCCATTTCCAAGAAAACTCAAGGGCAGACAGGTCCAATATCTGACTTCACAGATAAGTCAAACATCTTATAAAATGAAGTGGTCAGATTCTGTCCGTGGCAAATTTTACAAACCTTCTTGCATCGCTTGAAAGGCTGGTTTGGTTTTGTTTTGTGTTTCTACCTCTTGGCTCTCTCTGGCAAATACATGGGCAGATCTCAGTTTTTAGCATTCAAATTACAAAGCATTCCTGGTGTGTTTGACATAGTTCCAGAACAGCAATGTCACACAGGCTTCCCTGGGCTTCAGAGCCTGACAGGACACAGTCTGCAACTGCTCTCCAATAGTGATTCAAAGCAGAAAGGAAAACAGAAAGATGTAACCGAGAGGGGTGAAGCTTTGTCTTTGGTGTGCAAGGGGAAATAAACTAATTAAATAATGGCAAACAGAGGGAATTAATTTAGCACAGAAATGGGGACTCCCTTTGGTACTTGGCTTATCAGTAATGAAGAAATAGCTGATGTGTCAGAATCAGGTAAGGCCAAAAAACACCCTGACTTACACAGGTACATATTAATCAGTGATGTGTATTAATCTATGGCCTACATCGAGATTAATTGGGAAACTGGTTGCTGTGAGAAACCCCTCAGGCTTAAAATTTATTCTGGTTCAAAAATCCTTGGAACAAAGAATTCCAGTGCTGCGTGCACCCCGACCCTTGGGGCTCTCAGGTATTTATACTACTCAGGCACAGCAACAACCTGTCCCCTCAGGCTGCTCCAATCTGTGCCCCTCTGTTGCTGCGCTTCTTCAGGACATGAACACAGCCCTAGTCTGGCTGGAACAGACCCTGCTATGCTCGCCCAAGGGCGTGTCCAAAGTTTGTGGACTACCCATCTGGAATCAGTCCATCAATAGGAGTATCCCCATGAAACCGAGAAGATAACATTTATAAAAATAAAGTGAGAATTACATCCGAGTCAGCATTATCAACAAAACTGAATCACTGGCAGACAAACAAGGAAGGTAGGAAAATGCATGACAGGCATTTTCATTGGGAATTTTCTCTATTGTATAACCTGATATATTTTAAAACCATTTTTGTTGCAGGAACTGTTTGAAGAAACACTGATGGAAAATTACATAATATTCAATGTTAGAGAGTATATTAACAGTAGTAAATGACAGTCCTCTAAATCCAGTCTCTTGACTGTTGATATGTATAGTGATAGAAACACTTTCATAATTGATAATTTGATTCATAACTGATTCATAATTGATAATTGCCTAACAGTACATTTATGAACATACATGGCTAAGATAGCTTGCCCAGTATGCACATTAATCACATTATTTGCTTGTTGAGATTAAAGCACTCCCACATTTTTGCAAAGTAAGAAAATCTTTCCTTGTAATGAAAAAACTTAAATGTAGAAAATACAAATTCAAATGCTCAAGGTATGCCTTGACTTGCTACCTTAAAAGACTTGCCCAATACACAAAGAGTAAGATACGGGTGTCCATTTCACTACTGGCATGTAGAACCTTTTCAGCAGACTAAACAGTGTTGGACAGGTACTGAAACTGAAGACAAAATGATCCACCCTGTGAAACCACTAGAAAAGGAAATCAGTACAGTAACACTGCACAGTTAGCTGTGATATACTTCAGCTGTATAACTTGCATTGTCAATTATATTGTTCTTTACCATGAAAGCATCAGAGGATTCTAACCCCAATTGCCATAATCATGATGAATTTATCAGTCTTTGCTTTAGACAATCCTCATGCTAAAAGACATGTTGAATTCAGGGATTTTCCTCACTCTTCAATTCAGCAGGTCATCTACTTGGCTCAGCACTTGATCTCTCTACAGCCATAGAGGTTTTTGAAGTTACTTTGCATCACTGATAGAATGGCTGCTAACAGTACCGGAACTCTTCTGTCACCTTCAACTCCTTAAATCTACATGTTCAATCTGCAGGGCTCTAGTCATACACCTTAGTAAACCTCCATTTGGTCATGACAGTTTGCTACTAGCTTTTAATGAATTACTGAATTACTTTCATTAAAATTAAGTATTCCTCATCAAACACATTAATCCCTTTGGAAAAAGTGCATCCATGCACAGAAACAGAAGACAGTATAAAACATCCATGACAATTTGGACAAATTAAAGAAAATACAACTATTAATTTTAATCTGACTGAAGTTCATGAAGCATTCCCACCAATCCTAAACACTCAAGAGAAAGAACAACCAATTTCCCTACTGACTTCTTCAATAGGATACAGAAACCATATGAAAACATTGGACTTCTTAATCTTACTTAAGATTAACTTAATCACTGGCCCTATCAAATATTTCTGGCAGATTATGTAGCAAGTCAAGGACTATAAAAAGAATATTTTAGTGTTCATGAGAAAGCACATGAGCAAGAAGAAATGAGACTAGTGACTTGCTCTAGATTTGTGTAATGCTACATTTTGTCTGTGCAAAGCTTAGGAGAGAAAGCTTTTGTTATTCCAAATCTGTTGTAAATGGAACTATGATAAATAAACTCATTCACACTCAATTTATTCTTGAAGAATCCTAGAGATGGCATTTTCTCCACTAAGGAGCCTAGAGTAAGCAAATGCACAGATTAAAGGTAAATGTAAAGAAAAAAAGGCTCTGCCTAGTTCCTTTTAAAAGCTTTCTCATGTAAAAGACCAAACAATCTGCATCAGTAGCATCTAGGTCTGTGATAATACTGCAGGACATTCTGGGCTTTACAGTATGACTCCCTGAAAGAAATTACTTCCTTGTCTGGACAAAAACATGTCAAATCTCCCACGAGCAAAATCCTTTAAAGAAGGGCCATAAAGAGTATTTCAGATCTTTCTAACTTGAGCTGGATTTTATCTGCCCTAGACTGTAGATTTACCACAAGTCTTCCCTTATATCTTTACCAAAATATTGATATCAACTTTACTCCTCTCTCACCCTTTGGTAAAGCAACAGAGGGCATAAATATAAAGGGCACCCCTCCCCTTTTATTTATGTGAGCTTCTCAAATAAAATGATATCTCAGACTGAAGAAGCTATAATATTAGCATGTCCTCTTCAAGCCATTCATTATCTTGGTCACTCAGACAAACATTCTGCTCTTTCCTTCCCCCTCACAGCTGTCATGTCTCTTCAAATAATGTATTTTCTGAATTTACACAGGGTTGGGTAGAAAAAAAACCTCCTTCAGGCACAACTAGAGTAAACAACATTAATAACTGAAGATTTTTTTATCCTGAAAATGTAGGTGTCAAATTCATGAGGATATCTGTTACCATTGAAGTTTCTAGCTACCATAGGATAAAACCATAAAACTGGCCAAAACACACTCCAAAGGCTCAGTAAATAAATAAATCATTGCTTTTTAGATTTTTTTCTTTTCTTTTTTGTCTTAGTTTCTAATAATTTGAACAATGAAATTACTAGTTGTGACACTGTACCTGTTTCGTTTCAAGCTGGAATTTGGCAGTCACTTGGCAATACGGGTGACAGCAAATACCATAGGGAAGAATCATGTAATAAAAATATGTTGTTCCAAGCATCTGTAAAGACTCACCAGATTACCCCCCCCGCCCCCCTGTTATTTCAAATGTATTTCTTCTGCTTGTAGTAAAGCACAAACAGAAGATAAAAGAATCCACATGACCAGTTAGGAAAACAAACGAACTTTGCAAAGAACATAATAGGATTAGGAAAAGAGTAGCATTTCTTGTTAAATAGTCATCTTGCTCCCTATTTATGAGATTCAGGGTTGGCTTGAACTGTTCTGGAAAGAATCTTATGGAAGAGCAACTAATCACAAGTGGTAGGCATGGAACAGGACATGAGAAACATGCCCTAACTACAAGGAGGACTGATGAACTCTCCTTGACTCTTCTGCACACTATTGAAAGAAGAGAGCAGTGTTTAAACTATTATAGCAGGCTCACTAAAGGAAAATATTTCATCCCATTTGACAAAACCTTATTCAACAACTAGGAAAAAAGCAAACCAGCAACAGACAGAATCACAGAATGCTTGGAAAGAACACATGACAAGGAAGTACAATAATATGCATGCAAAATAATTTTCATATTTAAATGAGATTCAACCTCCTGATTCATCAAGGTATCTCTCTCACAAGGACAACTTATGTTAAGATGTCTAATTACTGTGATGTCCTTTAAGTGGGACATAAATAAAACTCATCCTATTACATTGCTGCTGTCGAAGACAAATTTGATTTATTTTTTTTTTACCCCCCCTGCAGCTACATTTGCAACCACTATTCAAGACAGCTTTCCCCTCAGGGAAAAACAACAGAGCTGAGTCATTCTGTGAGACAAAGATAAGCAGCTTCTGCTTTATGATGGAAGTAATTCTGATTTTGCAATTGATGATTTGTAAAGAGTTACAAGCCAAGTGATGAAACCTGAAACCCTGGACAACCAGATCTTGATAGGGAAAACAAGCTTCCACTGCCATGGACATGAAGTCTACAATGTATTTCCATTTGACATCAAACTTCCTTGTGGATAAAAAGTACTAAATTAATTTTACAGTGTGCCTTTGCAGCACTGGTTTATATCATTTTCTACAGAGCATCTCATTTTAGATTACTTATAATGCAAATAACAGGAAAAGGTCACAAACACATGACATTTTGTAAAGTTGTTTGCCTTCACCAAGAATTTCATTTCTTCATATCCCCAGGGCCTACTTGCATGAATGATTTTGCATCTGACATTCCTTACCTGTACTTCACACAGGTAACAAAACACCATAGCCTAGTTACTCTACGTTTCAATACTTTAAAATGAAGCTTTCAGCATATCTGGACATTGATATCTGGACATTGAACAACTGTTCTTCATTCTCATTGCTCTTTATTACAGTTTTCCTCAGAGAGGAACATTTCATTTCTCACTAAGGAACAATGACCCTGAATGCTAAGCCTGATCACGTATTCTGACAAGAGTTTCGCCTGAGAGCTCTGCAATGTTGTCCAACACAGCACTCAGATAGTAACCTAACAGTAAGATCCCTTCCTTAAAAGTGGGCTTTTCAGACTCTCTCCTCTCTTATAGATCCTGAATTCAAAGCCTGGGAACCCTGGTATTTCAGGATCCCACTTAACGCTGGCTGAATTTCATCAGAACTTGTTTAGAGACAGTAAGCAGTCCAGAAGAGAGTTTGAAATTACCAAGGTTACAAGTGACAGGTCACATAATGGATGAGGAGAAGGCTGA
>VYZU01031713.1:1626-12374 GCA_013401355.1 Ceyx cyanopectus
TCCACTAGTCACAGGCCTCCAGCCAGACTCTGCTCCACTGACCACAACTCTCTGAGCTCTGTCCTTTAGCCGCTTCCCAAGATGATCCTAGATGATCTTCTATGTCCCTTCCAACACCTAATATCTATGATTCTATGATGATTCTATGATTCTATGATATAGTTGTCCACAGTGGACCTGTTGCTCTAGTAGCTTTGTGCTCCTCCAGCTTTGTGCTATCCTGTAACACAGCACTTAGAATTTTCTGTGCCAATTCTACAATTTCTCCATGTGTATCTTTTGTTTTTCAAATATGTATGCTGTACCTCTGACTTAAGTTACACTGTTCATTTGATGAAGAACTAGCATGAAATCTAGATACACTCTTTGAGGAACTAATCTCACTGATTATTTCATCTTAATGTATGTAGTTTCATCTTCCAAACACTGATTGGCTACTTTGTTTCATTTTACTTTTAAATTAAAGGTTAATTTACAGTAGGAAAGCTCTTCCTTCTCCAAGTGCATATAACCCATGACCATGTCAACTCTAGGTCATATACAACTATACTAAATATATTGGAAAACTACGATTTCCTCTGAAAGGCATGCTTGTCTAGCCTACTAAGATAATTTCCAAAGTATTTTAATTATTACCCTTTTCAGAAGTGTTGTTGTTGGAAACAGTGAAGGAAAATCCTCACAATTCCTATCACCTATAGCTTTTCTACACTCTATCCTGATGCTTATGCACACAAAGTTTTAATTGTATTCTTTTTCACAGCATCACATGAAGCTTTTTGTTAGTTTAGGGTTTTTGTGTGTTGTTTGGTATTGTTTCCTTTTTTTTTTTCAGTTGATTATCCAAGAAGAAGCCTTAAACCTTGTTTCAGCATAGCACATGTATGCCTTCTAAGTATGGTCTTTATCCCTGGCTCCTAGATGTAGGACCTTTCATTTGTGTGAATTAAAATGCACTTTATAACAAGTGAGTCATTCTCAACAAAATACTCACAAGGGTTAGGGTATCTAAGACCCTCCTTTTCCCAGCCTGATTATTTTTATCCATAATGAAACTGAATGATTGGGAGATTAATTTTAATGGGATTTGGTTTGGGTTGTTTGGGTTTTTTTAATTTTTGTTTTTTTTATAAAGTCTTAAATTCATTTCATTATGTTTAAATAAATGCTAAACTTCATTTCCTCTCTCTAAAATGATATAATCAGACTGAAGTCTATGGCTTGTTTTGATGGTAGATAGTCCTTGATTGTTATTAATGCCAATGGTTTAATATCCCCCCGAGCCACAGCCAACCTGCATGAAAAGAAATATTCCCTGGTATAATGTCAGGAAAGCAAACTGAGCTGTCCTCCTTATCGTTAATTTGGAAAAGAAAACAAAAAGACTTGCAGCTGGCCACAAATTTCTCATTCGTACTCCAATCAATGTTTGAATGTTACATTTGTTTTATTTTTATAAATGTGTGTGATCTGTTAAAACTCCACTCAGACTTCCTTTAAAACATATTTATCTTTTGAGGAAGGCTTTTTTTTTTTTTTTTTCATAATAAAAATATTATCCAGAGGAAGCAGTTACATGCACTCAAAAAATTTACAAGGTGATATTGTTAACATGGATTTTACTACCAGAGGTCTTGCCAAGGGCCATACCTTTTCTCCCTGTTTATATGATTTCCTCTTTGTTCAGTAGTCCATTCTTCCTTCTGGTCTCTCCACAGCCCATTTCTCATGATATTGGTCTGCTGTATGAGTTCTCATTTCAGGCAATAAAGTCTATTTCAGGCTATATGCTCAGTACTTTTATGCTTTATGCAATGACTGGCTATGTAGGCACTTGAGTCTAGCGTGATCTAAGTCTTTCTTCTTCCTCCTCAATGTATGCAGTTTCTGCACAGTTAATATTTTCAGAATAGAATCCCATCTTTACACATTCTACAGTCAGTTGTTACCTTAAGGCACAGAGGAAAGTGCTTAGGATGATGCACTAGAGTTTCCAGAAGACTAGGATAAATACCTTAGCTGATCATCACTTACAGAGTCTTCCCTTATTGTGTTGCAAAAGGATTGATTCATAAGCATATTCAAGATTTTTCCTGGGGAGAGTTTGGAGACAGTATAGATGCTGTGATGGATTTGGTAGGATATGTAAGAAGCGTATAGTGGCCTTAGGCACTTGCTAGTTTAAAAGAATCACACACACAGAAGACCACTACAGGTTTGGAGTAGAGAGGCTGGTGTGTCACTGTTTGACTGACATGAAACAGAGAGAGGTCTAATTTGGCATGGGGCTGTTACCTTACCAGACTCTAGCTGCTTAATCATTACTTAGTCCTTGCTTAGGAGCTGCTTCGATGCAACCCAAACAGATGGACTGTACTGCTTTGATATTTGTGATATTGATATTCTCCTACAAAATATTTTTAGAAGAATCTTAAAGTTTATTTTTCAGTTCTTATTTACTATTTTTCTGTGTCTCATCATTTTTCTCTTTCCTTCCTTTTACATTCTGCTTCACATGTTTCTTTGTAAAGAACCACTTTACTACATTATGTGCATTATCCAGCACCTCCCCAAAGGAAAGCTAAGTGCTAGAAGAGGGAGGATGCATGCAAAAATGAGCTCCACATTTTTCTATATTATAACTAAAGCTATTAAAATATTTAAACACTGACATTCTGTATCATTTGGAGCAGGTGCAGAGACAAAATAATCAAAAATAAAAAGAAAAAAATCAACATGAAGATAATTATTGATGGAAAGGATTATTGGACCAGCTTTCCTTCTTTTGACTTCTCATTACTATCAATTAAAATATTTTGAGTGTTTGGGATGGGAGCACATAAACAGTGGATAATAAAGGGGCAAAAGGTGAGAACTAGCATGGCACTTTTTCACTGAACAGGTCAGAAGTTCAAGTACTGTGCAGCTCACTGTTCATCAGATGCCGAATTCATCTCCATACGTAGAAGATAAACTTTTCCATAAAGGGCAGTAAGACACAAACCTCTAAAACCTGTTCTGAAACTATACATATATTATACTCAGGGATCTTACAAAAAAAATGTATTATTTTCTGCTGCATCTAGTGTCAATGTACTCCATGGTAGGACCTGGTTATATGTTTTGGAGGTGAAAACTTTTTCACCTTTCAGTATTTGCTCTGAAGCTTTGATAGGGAAAGAATTGGGAAAAAGGACTTTGTGGTTGTGAAGACCTCTTGTTTTGCATATACTCGGGTCAGAGGGCTTAGACCTGCAAAATAGATAAACTGGAATCTGAACTTTGACTCACAATCAACTGAAAATTTCTCAAAGCCTTATCCAGGCTTACCTACCAGGACTAGCAAATCTCAGTTTCCAGTCTATGTCATGTCAACTCCTAATGCTTTTCCTATGAGTGATGTTAGCTTAAAGTCATCAACAGGTACATTCTGTACAATGGGATTTTTACAGCTATTTTCTCTTCTTTATTTTCCTGTTATAAATCCTGACATTTTAGGAAGTTCATTTCTATTTTTTTCCCCCTCCTAATTCCACTTTATTTCTACTCCATGCAGCAGCTAAATATTCTTTTTCATCCTCTTTTTCACACATTTGCCATTGATTAGCATATCTTTGTCCTTCAACAAGATTCCACTGAAACCTTTGTAAAAACCTCCCATAAAAGTCACAAAGAGCCAACACAGTGCCTTAGTCATCACTTTCTCAAGTAATTCGGATGCTGTTTCCTCCCAGAACAGTCCTCCTAGATCTGTAATTGTTTTAGTGGATGCCTCTGAAGTGCCTCCAGCTCTTTCTGATAATTAGGTGTTTCAACAGAACACATTTCCAGATGTTGTGTCACTGGTACTAAGCACAAAAGAGAGGTTGTTACCACCTTACACAGAAACATGATAATCACCATGTTTATGCACTCTTGAATGATGTTTTAATAAGGGGTTTTTTTGGCCTGATATTTGTTTGATTTTTTTTTTCCTGCTATATATCAATTACAAATGTGTGTCTAATTTACAGATTAGAAATGAGAAAATGACTTGAGCAAGTTTTCAGTGTCTGTAACCTTCCATCTGAGGTGATATTTAATTCCAACATCACTGTTTCCATTCAGATTGTCACCAGACTTGCTGTTTTAGAGCTTCAGGTTGCCCTCAGCTTTCTGGTCATCATTTTGAAGATCTGGTTGAAGCAGTGAAGACTGTAATTTTCTTTCCCATGCTGATGTTTGTATATGCTTCTCTGGTTTTTCACAAATGCTTGATCTATTACTTGACCTAGGTGACTAGTACAGATCAGCTCTGAAATAAACACTTCATAAATGTGAAGACCAGAAGGGGACACTGTGTTCCTCTAATATGACATTCTGCAAGCAAAAGGCCGTGGAGTTTGCCAGATAGCTTCCATCTTCTGGTTTAGCCAAAGTATGTGTTTTAGAAACTCGTCTCAGAGATTTGCACTGATAGGCAGTATGCCTTATCTCTCAGTGACTAATTACCCTAACTGTACAAAAAAAAAATAAATTAAAATAATAACTTACACTGCATACCCAGAGTCAATTAATCCAATTTTAGAATCCAGTCATTAGATCTTGTTTTTACTTGATCTTTTAGATTGCTGTAATAAATCTTTTACCCATGTAAGCAACTGCACTTCCAAAGAAAAATACAAACTTGGAGGTTTAGATATATTGTCCACAGATGTGTGTTAAGTAATAAAAATCAAATTCAAGCTGAAGAAAAATAAATATTAAGTTGTTGATTTGTTTGTGGAAAATACATTTTCCCCATAAGAGTATTAAAAAGAGTGGATAAATTGCTCATCATAAATAATTGGAGAAGGTTGACTAATGGACCAAATTTCCTTTGGCAGTTCTGTTTTCCTCCTCCTCTTCAAAGACATTACTTCAAACATTGGAGGGGTTGATTTTTTTTGATTTTTTTTTCCTCCCAGATATAATTTGACTTCCCAAAGAGTTTTGTCCTGAAAAGAAATTGTTGAATAGAAAAGAAAGTAAAATGTTAATTCATGTTCACATAAACTAATGGCATCAATAAGCAGTAAATTTGAATATAAAGCAAAATCATAAGTACAGCAGGGGTCTGGTTTACTGTCACTGTGAAATGTAATTAACGTGGAGCTTCAATAGATATAAACTTAGAGTAGTCAGAATTTTCCATCTGTTACTGCATCCATTTCTTAGTGATTTCATAGCTGGGGGATCTGGATTCTTCCAAGACAATTGACTTGGAAGTCTTGACTAAAGCAAGCTGCCCAAGCAGTGGCCATTTCAATTCAACTGCCAGCTACACAAAAATTATTTACCTTGTGATGGATTTCCAAGGTAGGTCTTTTCTACCATATATGGGGTGAGAGTATGCTGAGTGGGTTTCCTCATGGTACCCAGTTTCATAGTTTGTTCTTGTTCTGTAGAGCACCTTGTAATTTGGCAAACAGCAGAGCTGTCAGCCTCCTGAATCCATGCTAATATCCTGTGTACAGACTGCCAAAAGGCAAGTGATGACTTGAAGGCCATCAAAGTGATGCAGAGTTGATCGAACGTCAGGATTCCTTTGGGCAGGAGGGAAAAGTGCTTTGTTTTCTCATCTGAAATAGCTCAAACACATGTCCTAAAGCCCAGGTTGGAAACATAAAAACATGCTTCACTAATCAGAATGGCTAATTAGTTACGAGTCTCCTATCTGTGCACTGGGTAAAGAGGACAATAGTGATCACCCTGTCCTTAAGAGCCCACAACAGACAATAAAATATGAAGAAGCAGAAGACAAACCTATGAAGAACTCAGGTTCAGGGTGAGGATTGCTGGAGAGGCTGGCAGTACAAAGGTTATCAAGATCATTCACAGAACATAAAAGACACAGATCTTGAGTTATAACTAGCTTGTCTGTGGTTTAGATATACCTGAAATGAGTCATTAACAATACTTAGACAATGCAATGTTAATTTCACAGATATTTATCCCATCACGTCTACTACTATTCACCAGACCATGAGATTAGTCCAGGAACACCTGGAAAGAGACTCTGATGAAGGCATACTTCGAAAATTCTTAATGGGTGGGATTTAAACCCAGTGGATTATAAACCTTTATTAACAGCTCACCTGTAAATCCTGATAATTTTCCTTTCTCTAAGTTTCCAGTGTAATATTTACACACACTGATTATAAATTTTGAAGGAATAGCTTGTAAGTGTAGTTAAAATGCAGCATTAAGGCAGTTAAACAGCCTCCTTATTAGCATTAGAACTATAGTCAAAACACATTATACTTGGCTAATAAATTTATTTTTTGTGTAATGGAAATGCCATCAAAGCATAGTTAATCTGAATTGAATTAGATTATAATTGGAGCTCTTGTGCACAAGGAATGAAAATTATTCTTTATTGTTGCAGACTGACAATGCAGCATTTGTTTCTCCCTCCTCAGTACCCTTCTTAGCGGCAGCTGTAATACTAGTGTGCGCGTCTTGTAAGCTGTTCATATAATACTCTTGTATCTGAGCATGGAGCTCAGCAGTACCATAGAGGGAAATGTATTGCTCTGGATGAATTCACCACACTTACACCCCATTCATTTACAGATGTAAGTATTTGAGACACAGTCTTGTGCATAAACATCCTCACCTTTTGCCCACACTTTACAGATTCACACAGATTCACAGATATTAGGGGTTGGAAGGGACCCAGAAAATCATCTAGTCCAACCCCCCTGCCTGAGCAGGATCACCTAGACCAAGTCACCCAGGAACAGATCCAGGCAGGTCTTAGGTGTCTCCAGAGATGGAGACTCCACAACCTCCCTGGGCAGCCCGTTCCAGAGCTCTGTCACCCTCACTGAGGAAAAGTTCTTCCTTGTGTTGACCTTAAACCTCTTGTGCTCCAACTTGCACCCATTGCCTCTTCTCCTGTCATTGGACGACACTGAGAAAAGTCTGGCTCCATCCTCTCTACACTCACCCTTAACATATTTATAGACATTAATGAGGTCCCCCTACAGTCTCCTCTTCTCCAGGCTAAAGAGCCCCAACTCTCTCAGCCTCTCCTCATAAGGGAGATGCTCCACTCCCCTAATCATCTTGGTGGCCCTGCGTTGGACTCTCTCCAGCAAATCTCTATCTTTTTTGAACTGGGGTGTCCAAAACTGGACACAGTACTCGAGGTGGGGTCTCACCAGTGCAGAGTAGAGGGGGAGGAGAACCTCTCTTGACCTACTGGCCACACTTCTCTTAATGCATCCCAGGATGCCATTGGCCTTCTTGGCCACGAGGGCACATTGTTGGCTCATGGTCATCCCCCTGTCCACCAGGACCCCCAGGTCTCTTTCTCCAGAGCTGCTCTCTAGTACATCAGCCCCCAGCCTGTACTGATACATGGAGTGGTTGTGTCCCAGATGCAGCACCTTACACTTGCTCTTGTTAATATCATTAAATTTCTCCCTGCCCAGCTCTCCAGTCTGTCCAGATGTCTCTCTGGCTGGCAGCACAGCCTGCTGCTGTGTCAGCCACTCCTCCCAGTTTGGTGTCATCAGCAAACTTGCTGAGGGTGCTGTCTATCCCTTCATCCAGGTTACTTTCGTTTGCATGTGTTAGTGTGGCTGGTGTGAAGGTGAATTCTCAGGATGCAGAGGCAAAATACAAATCCTTTTTTACAGCATTAAAGAAAATAAAAAGTCATAGCAGTGACTGCTATGAAGTAAAGTTCCTGATGACCTGAAAAAAGGAAACATTGTACCCATTTAAAAAAGGGTCAAAAAGAGGACGCTGGGAACTATTGACCTGTCAGTCTCATCTCTGTGCCTGGGAAGGTCATGGAACAGATCATCCTAGAAGCTTCCCTAAGGCACATTGGAGTTGATTTGAGACAGGCAGTGTGGCTTCACTAAGGTCAAGTCCTGCCTGACCAACCTTGTAGCCTTCTATGATGACTACATCAGTGGACAAGGGAAGAGCTACAGATACCATCTATCCACGTTTCTGTAAGGCCTTTAACAAGGCCCCCCACAACATCCTTCTCTCTAAACTGGAGAGATACAGGTTTGATGCACTGCTTGTTGGATGAGGAATTGGTTGGATGCTCACATCCAGAGGCAGTAATCAATGGCTCTATGCAAAGATAGAAATCAATGACAAGTGGTGTATCTTAGAGGTCCATGCTGGGACCAGTGCTGTTTAATTAATCTTAACAACACAGACAGTGAGATCAAGTGCACCCTCAGAAGTTTTGCAGATGAGGAACAGGATGTCATTCAGACCTGGATAAAATGTAAATGTGGGACCATATGAGTCTCATGAGGTTTAAAAAATGCAAGTGCAAGGACCTGCACCTGGGTTAGGGCAATCCAAGATATTCAGTACAGGTCAGGGAATGAAGGGATTAAAAGCAGGCCTATTGAGAAAGTCTTGAGGATACTGATGGATGAAAAGCTGGACATGAGCTGCCAATGTGCACTCACAGCCCAGAAGACAATGGCATCCTGGGCTGCATCCAGAGCATTGTGAGAAGCATGTCAAGAGTGGTGATTCTGCTCCACTGCACTTTTTTTATAGTGAGGTTGGTGAAACACAGGCTCAGGCTGTCAGAAAGGTAGTAGATGTCCCACACATGAAAACATCCAAGGCCAGGTTGACTGGACATCTGAGCAACCTGCTCTAGTTGGATATGTCCGTGTTCACTGCAGGGTGTTTGCATCAGATGACCTCTAAAGATTCCTTCCAACCCGAACTATTCTATGATTCTAAAGGCTAGGTGGTAAAAGATGAATTCCAGGGTTTAGCCATGTTCATCAGAGTTACTACTGACTGCTCACTTAGCTAAAGTAATTTCCCCAAGACTTTATGCATGTGACTTACTATCTAGTGAAAATGGCATAATAAAAGGATGCTTATATCATGGAGGTTTTGGTGTCTTTTCATCATCTGTAGAGCACCAGGAAAGGATCCATACACTATTGCAGTGTGCACACGTTCACTCTTAATGCTTCCTAACTGGTAGACTCACAGCAACGAGGTGATGGAGAGAAGGCAGGATGTGCAGTGCCTGCAAATGGGCAGGCACTGTCTAAAAGCATGGTGGGGACAGATATATGTGTGTGCCATCAGTCACACAGACTGTGGTTGTGTGTGCACTCTTGTCTCTCCAGTATGAGGAGAACTGGTGACAGCAGCAAGAGGAAATCCAAAGGAAAAAAAAGTAGATTCAGGACACTACCACACTCATCACCATGGTACCTAGGCATGTCATCAAAGAAACAGTTAGGAACTTTCTAGCAACAACTATGTTCAGTGACACATATATTGTCATACAAATCTTCCCCTGGTGTTTCTTTTCTTTCTCCTTTCTCTTTCTTTTCTTTCTTCTTTCTTTTTCTTTTTCTTTTCTTATTTCTCTATGCAAAACTAAAAGAAATGAGCAAAATACACTTTATCCACTCATAATAACAATTAGTGCTATAAGAAAAATGAAAAAGAAGATATTAAGAAATATAACTCAACTGAGAGTGAAGGGAACATCCCCTGTAAGACTGTCTGATTTCTGTCATCTACCCCAAATTTTCAATGTGGCTATTTTTAGATGCTTATAAACCATTAAACTTTGCAGTACAGTAATCAGCTAATGTAATTTTGCCTGAAAGTGGTATCATATCTTGTATCCTCATGGAGATAAGCATAGTCATGTCTTATCACTGCCTTCTGCGTTAGGTAAAAGTGCCCAGTGCTATTGGGCTTAGGCCCAGTATGAGTTAGTTGAAGTTCAATACTGACAACCTGGAGCTCATTTCCACTTATCTGAAAGTTCTCATTTATCTTGAATCATCACAGTATCACAGCACCTTCCAAAAAATATGTTAAGCAATCAGATTAGTATACAGAACATCTGGGTTTATGACTCTTTTATATTTTTCTCCCCAAAAGTATCACAGGGCAAAGAGGCACTTTACTTGTAAGATGATGTTGCTACTAAAACCAAGAATATATCCTAAGCCAGCCTGGAAGAGTTATTAGTGCTTCAAAGTCAAACAATTTAAAACACAGAAAATCCAAAATGCAGGTTGCCTGTGAGGCATTTATTATCTCTTTTATTTAGTATTCATTAAATACACAGATTTTCTTGGTAGGGAATGTATTACTCATTTCATGCAGTACATCAGGTGGAAGGTTCTTTGAATTTTTTTTTAATATTTATGATTTTATTTTTTATCTAAGCATAAATATAATAAGCATATTATACACATATATAATCTTCATGATTTTTGTGCCTTATTGACAAGAAATATGAAATTAATTTGCCTATGTCCTTTTCTAAGCTGTTAAGCAATTTTATACCCTTGTCCTTGAGAAAAGTTAATTAAATGATATTTTTATCTTCCTGTAAGGTAAAGGAGAAGTGTTAGCTCCCATTTTCCCTTCCAGTGCCCAATGTCTCAAAGCATAATGCCATATAAAACAGATCATATTTACCTTATCTACTTTTGCCAGTCCTTGGTTACTTACATAACCACCAATCCCAGCCCCATCAGTTCCCTTTTACAATTTTCTACTTCTTCCTGGTTTAGCTTTTTCCCATTCTGCATGTCAGCCTTACAGCTTTGATGATGACATAAGGTAAAGATCCACATAGTTCCTGACCCCAGCTTGGAGTAGATGCAAAAATACTTAGACATTTGCCCCAGTGTTGTGCTAAAAATCTAATAAGTGCTAGGATCTGTGAAAGGGAAGGACCCATTTGGCATAGATTT
>VYZU01031716.1:0-12243 GCA_013401355.1 Ceyx cyanopectus
TTCCCTCTCCAGAGGCTCCAGAAGCCCTCGTTGAGGTAGGTGCGATAGATCAGCCTGTAGGCTTCCTGCAGGGGAGGGATGCAAGGTCAGCCAGGGAGATCAGCAGCAGGAATCCAAACAATAGAAGGAGGGGAAAAAGGTGACCCTAGAGCTTAACCTCTCCAAATCCTCCTCCCCACCCCAAGCTGCTCTTTGCTCACAACCAGAATCAGAGAAACGTCTGCTCTGGGGAGCCAGGATCAGATCCGGGAGTGAAAAGAGAATTGGAGTCAGAGAGTTTTACATGGAAAACATGTAAAAATGAAGATGGAAAAACATCTTCATTTTCCCCTCTGAGGGCCATGCACAGAGCTGGATTGCTGTTTACAAAAAAAAAACCCATCTCCCAACCCCAAATTAATCTTCTTAGTGTAAGACACCAGCATTTGGATTACACAGAGCACCCAGGGAACATCCATCACACACATGCAACCAGAGGTTCAGCAGGACAGTGATCAGCTCCCAGATTTCCTCAGTGCTCTGAAACATCTCCAGTGGTGGCTGGAAGGGGGGGAGCTGCTCAAGGAGAAGGGGCTAAAAAAAGAGCCCTGAGCAGTGACACAACAGCTACTGCCATGGCACAGGCAGAAGCTGGAGTGTGAGCAAGGATTGAAGCCCCCCCTGTGTCAGGCACTGGATTAAATCATGATGGAAAAACACTGTTCTGTTATAAACAACAGCATTTCCACTCTGCCCCTCTGTGCTGTGAGTGAAAACCTAAGCAAGAAAGTGAAATAAACACAAAAGAAGCTGCCAGGGCTATGACTACCACGAATCAAACACTTGAGGTCAAGAGGAGACAGACACACCACCTCACCTTGGCAGAAAATCTTTTTGAAGACACTAAAAAGAAAGAGAAAAAAATGAGCATGAAGTCTTGCAAAACATTTAGATGGATCAAAGGAACCATACAGGTATTTTATCTAAGGGGTAAAAATAGAAGCAAAATACTGAATGCAAGAGAAAATAGAGATTAGCATAAACTTGCACTAAGTGCTCTCAAATCTTTTCAACACACAAGTCCATTCTTCCAGCTCCTGTTCTGAAAATGCTCATTTTCTGTCACACTTCTGACTTTAAAACACTACAAATACATGAATAAAAATAATTAATATTAATCAAAACCACACCAACCCCTTCTTTTAGTGCAGCATTTCCATGCAGAGGATCAAAGAAGGGGTCTGGTTAGTGCTGCTCCATGCAAGACTGGTTTCATCCCAGCAAAACTCAAATGAACACTCAAGTTGCTTTTCTTGCATCCCCTCCAAGTGACAGCATCTCTTTAACTATGGAATACAGCAGGCATTTGGAAGCAGGATTTATTTGGCATACAGCAGCTCTGTTTTGTAACATCCCTGCAGCAGGAAGAAAACTCAGGCTAAAACCTGAGCAGCAACACTAATGAAAGATGGTTCCAATTAAATGTCTAGTGCAGTTTCTTTCAAACTCCTTGGAGATTTGGAACCTCTCAAGTGTATCAAACAACCCCATGCAAATGCATTTTCACCCCCCCTGCTCCTTGATGCAATTCAACACTTTTGAAAGCAGTAAAACCACCTCAATACCCAGGCAGAGCTGGCTCTGCAGAGAAAAAAAAGCTCTTCTCCCTCTCCCAGAGGGGAATTCTTCAGCCTCTGGTTCAAGGGACAACCTTCCCACACTCCCATGGCCCAAAGACACTTCCCCTCTGCACAGTCCCCAGAGTAAAAACCTCCAGGAGACCAAGAGAAGAAGAAACCCAAGAGGCTCTGGGAAGCTGTTGAGAATGGAGCCATCTCATGACACCCTTTGCAGTGGCTTTAGCAGCCCAAAGCAAACAGGTCTTCAGCAAACTGGAGGTGATTTCCAGAGACAGCTCTGCAGCTTCCACTTCACTCTGGTGCTGACATTTCCAAGCTGGGGTGAACTGGGGGGGAAAGCAGAGTGTGTCCTCACTGCTGCAGCAGCATCTTCTTCCAGCACAGGCTTCAGCTCCCTGCAGCTGCAAGTCCCTGCTCCACAGCCCTCAGCTCCATTCAGAATGAAACCCATGTCCAAAGGCAATTCAGAATTAAATCTCAGCCAGGGATTGGGTGAAACCTACACAACTCATTTCATCTGGAATGTACTCACCAAAAGCCTGCTGCTGCTGCATTCCCTGCTGCTGCTGCTGCATTCCCTGCTGCTGCTGCTGCATTCCCTGCTGCTGCTGCTGCATTTCCCTGCCTGCTGCTGCATCTGCCTGCTGCTGCATTTCCCTGCCTGCTGCATTCCCTGCCTGCTGCATTCCCTGCCTGCACTCTTCCCTTCAGGAGTTTGGACAGCTGACAGCTCCTGCCCTCAAACAGGGGGACTGCCAGAGCCCACACAGGGGGTTGGAATCCCCACTAAACACATCAGAACTCTCCACTGCACTGAGATGAACTCTGTCACTCTATTAGAGCTCCAAGGGGCTCTGACACAAAGCCAGGGATGCAGCTTCTCACCTCTTGCAGGACTTCTCACCAGCTGCTCCAACTCTAACCAAAGCAATTCAGCTCCTTCTAGCAAAGACTAGGCACAGTTGGGCATCCAGCCCTTAGCAAGAAGCTCAATCAGCTTAATTACACCCCCCCCCAGTGCCCCCACAGCTCTTTAGATGGCTCCTTTCCCCTCCCCACCTTATTTCTCCAAACCCAACAGGCATGGAAAGCCACAGGTTACTGATCATCCCCTCCAATGCTGCCTTTACAGCATCTGTTTGTGCTCCAAAACCCCCTCTCTTGTCACAGAATATCTGTGGCTGGCCAGACAATGCTGACAACCCACAGGCATCTGGCTCTGGTTCTGTGTTGCTGCTTATTCTGGGTGGAAGAGACCTTCAAGATCATGGAGCCCAGCCACCCCCCAGCACTGCCAGGGCACCACTGCCCCATGGCCCAAGCTCCATGGGGGGCTTGGAAACCCCTCCAGGGGTCACAGGGACTCCACCCCTGCCCTGGGCAGCTTGGGCCAGCCCTGGAGGGGAAGAAAATGTTCCTCAGCTCCAACCTCAACCTCCCCTGGGGCAACTTGAGGCTGGTTTTCTGTCCTGCTGGGGGTCTATGCATTGGCACCACACCAAAACAGCAGAACTGTGACTACCACAAGCCTTGGATCCAACAGCACAGGGCAGCTGCAGAGCTGTTTGACACCAGGTTTTAGATTCAACTCAAACACTCTGTTTTTAGATTCAATTCACTGAGGTGACTTCACTCTCTGCACCCTGCCAGGTCTCTGCAGAGTGAAGGAGGACAAAGCCCTGGAGAACAGCTTGGCTGAACAGGGCACAGAAGCTGTTGTGGATTCTGCTTTTTTTTTGGAAAAGCCAACAAGACTCACCTTGAAACATGATTTTTGTCCTGTCCAGTGGAGCTACTGCAGTTTTAGCAACAGCACCAGCCAATGCACCAGACACCAGGGAGTTGAGAACTTTCTTTTTCTCCTGGGTACCCTGGAACACAGCATTGTTCAGCAGGTCACAGTCAATCCCAGGCACAAGCTGTAGGATTTCACCTTTCCTACACTGTTTAACCCCTCTGGAGGACTTGGGTCAAAATCTGGTCAGACCATAAAGCACCCAAGACACAAAGTTCCAAGGTCTGTCACCTCTTAATTGTGTTTTTTCTCACTAGTAACATTCCTAAAAGCTGGGGCACTCCCTCCTCCCACTTCAGCAAGCACAGAAGACAAGTTTCCCTCTTCCAGCAACACACAATCCCCATTCCCACATCTTTCCCAAGATCCTAAGCATAAAACAAAGCCAGGTTTCCTGCTATGCTAAATGGAAGGCAAGTGGTTTTGTTGTTGACATTCCTGCCACATCTCATGTTTATAAAGCAGAAAGCAAGAAGGTGATTTGCAATTTAACACTGTGAAGGTTATGGACTGGAAGAGTCCACACAAGGCTTAAGAATGTTCATTTTTTATATGCTTTGTATTTTCATGGAGAAGAGGAGTTAATATTTTCCTTTTTTTTTTTCTTTTTTTCAGAATATTTCCCAACTAAAAAGTTAATGTTTATTGCCAAAACACATGGTTCAGTTCAATTCTCCCTCCCAGTCTCTGCCTCCCTGGTGCTAAATGCATGGGCAGCCATGCAAAGGCACCACTGTGTGAACTTCAGCCTGAGTTTTGCTCTAAATCAGACCAAGGTTCAGCACTTCCAGCATTTCTAACAAGAAAGCAGCAGGAGCAGGGAAACCAAGCCACGTGGCTCTGTTCACAGCTCTGACACTAGTGCCATAACCTTGAGCAGGAGCACAGCCCTGCCTGCCTGTCAGCTCTGAGCAATGCCTGGCCTCTTCCCCCAGAGCTGCAACTGCTTGGCCATCCCCAGAGAAACTCCAAGTCACTTGTTATGTGGCTCTTTCAGGGCTGCAAAGCTCAAATCCCAGTGAGGTGCTTCAGACAGTAGCCACAGACCAAAGGATCTCCTGCTCTTACCTCTGAGGGGAGATGGGCTGATGTACCTGGCTCCACATCCTGCTGTTTGAAATCCACTCCACCTTCTCTCACACCATTACCCATACCAGTTGCACTTCCAAGTGGGCAGAAGAGCTACAGCTCCTAAACTGGAAAGAAGGATCAGCAAAGAGTTAGTGGTGGCAGCAGAAAATACACAGGGCATAAAAAAACCTGGATGGGAAGGAGCAGCAACTGAGTCCAGGGCTATTTTCAGTGGGTAAACCCATTTCCAGGATCCCAGCCCCACCTCCTCCAAGGTGTAAATGTGTGTTGCTGTGTAAAAACTGTGTCCTGGGGACTGCAGAGTGAATAAGAATCTCAGCTTCAAGCTACAGCATCCAAATATCCAGAGTTTTTGGAGAGAGGAAGCAGATCCTGATCTGGTCTCAGTGAGGAGTGAGTTTGGTGCTCAGTCTGCCTGCTGAGCATCTAGACAGCAGAGGGATAGCAGAAATTGTCAAGCTGGAAAAGAAAAAAGCCCCCCAGACCTGCTGCAAGCAGCTGCAGGTTATTTTAGGAGAGATCCAATGCCTCCCACGTGCCACAAAGGCTGTTTTGATGATGCCATGGATTCAGCTGAAAGCACAGCAGTGATTCCAGAGCCTCTGCTCACAGTGGCCATGCCCCTGTCACTGGTGAACTGGGGCAGTGTGCTCTGGGACACACTCCCACTTGCCTCCTGAAAGGCAAGGTCCACTGCACCTCAGCTGGAGGTAATGCTGGCAGTGGAAACACTTCAGCTTCTGACTTTCTAGGATTTCCATCCTTAACTAGGGAGAAATAGAAAGGCTGAAGTCTGGAAACCCAGAGTCGGCCCAGAAAGGTGGCCTCTTGTCCCCAGTTTGCAGGGATGTGAGCACAAGTGCATGACCAGTTTGGGATGGTGAAGCTCCACACACCCCAAAGGAGGAGAAACCCCCCTGGGTGTCTCCAGGGCCAGGCAGCACTTGCTGGAGCTTTAGGAAGACACAGATCCTTGTGTTTGTATCTCCCAAGGGAAGAAGAGGTAATAAAAATGCTGATGAAAGGTAACACAGAATCACACAGAGTGGCAGGGGGGGGAAGGGACCTAGAAGATCATCCAGTCCACCCCCCCTGCCAGAGCAGGGGCACCTAGACCAAGTCCCCCAGGATCAGATCCAGGGGGGTCTGGAATGTCTCGAGAGCAGGAGACTCCACAACCTCCCTGGGCAGCCCCTGCCACCCTCACTGGGAAAAAGCTTTTCCTTGGGTTTCCTCTCAACCTCCTGAGCTAGACAGACCAAAGTGGGACCTAAACAGCATCAGTGTTTGCACCTGAAAAGCTCTATCACAGCAGCTTGGTGTCAAGCAGAAGCAGCAGGGACTCAACGTGGGGAGTTCTTACCCCCAAGCTGTCTCAAATCCAGAAATGTAGGTCACAATCTCTTAATTTCTTGCTCCCAAAAATAAACCCAGCAAAAATAGAAATCATGCCAGAGAGCTCAGGAATGCAGTGCACAACTTTATTGGAAATGATGTGATTTGGAAAGATCATTGAGAAAGAGATGGCAGAGGGAATTCTGAAAACTCCACTGATGTGATCAAGCCTGGAATTCTTTTAGAATAAGAAGATGGCAAGAGATGCCACCCAGAGCGAACAACTGCCTCTCTGATCCTCTTTCTTTTCAGTGCCATGGTCTTACAAACACCTAATTCTACACATTAAACTACCCCCCTGCTCTAGAGAAATAACCTGCAGGGGTTTAAATGGTGTGTTTTTTTTTAATTTATTCTTTTTATTCACATGAATGCAGCTGTGTTTTAGTTTGGAGTTGGGCTGGATGGGGATGGCTGTGAGTCTTTAACTAAGCTCTGGCTGTTATGACCTGTACCACCCACCAGAGCCACAGAGCTTTAAATTTCACTGTGAATTTCAAGTGCCAGGACATTAGAAGCCAGAAATGATTTTGCACATCAAGAAAACTGACTCATCCATTAAGAAACCCAACCTGGAGCAGAGGGGTGTTTGTTAAATTCTTGTTTTCTGTCTAGCTCTGTCCACAGGTATTGCTTCTGTTACAAAGCCATGGGGGGGTGGAAAATAAACCCCAAACCAACCAGCTGTGGATTAGATTTTTTTTATGTTTTGGAACACTCTCCTGGGTGATTTGTGTTGCAGTTACACAAACCTTTCTCACTCAGCAAACCCTTCAGAGAATGGATCACCAGAAAGCCCAACTGCTGGGGCAGGAGAGTTGCAGAGGCTTTGGGATGAGTAACAGGGGCTGTGTTTTTAACAGCACAACCCCTGAGGGTTTCTTGAAAGCACAAAACACTTCCTTGGGCATCCAGTTTCAACCAGAAAACCCTGCCTGTCATGTGGCCAGGCAAAGATTAAAGATGATTGAGCAAGTTGGGAAAACAGGGGAAGCTCAGGCTGGTTGTTTCTGACACCTCAAACTGTGGACTGGGCTGGACTGGGCATCACTGGGCTGTGTGGGGTCAGTGCTCTCAGCCCTGGGACTCTTTTGAGGTATCTAGCAACAGGAGTCTCATTCCTGGCATACCAGAGGTGCACAGAACATGCCTGGCAGGTTAAAAAGCAGAGCATTGCCAGTCTTCCCTCCCCTCTCCCCTAGCTCTCCCTGGCAGCACCCAGGGAATACCTGAGTCCAATCCAGCTGTCAATGGCCTCTGACAACCCATTTTTCTGCTTTACCTGCTGCTCATTTTGATTCCAGGGCCAGGGGAGGCAGGATGAAGTGATTCAGGTGAGAAAAGCAACCCTGCTAGGAAGGATGTTTTGCAGGCAGGTGCCTGTTTATCCTCAGAAAGAACAGCTCTGCCTATCCAAGGGAATCCAAGCATGGTGCTGCAGCTCAGCTGTGTCATTTGAGGGTCTTTTCAATTAGTTTTAGCTCCTCAGCACAAGAGTTTGCATCACAATTAAGAAATCAAATTTTCCAGGGAGGGTGCAGATAAAACCACACTGAAGTACAGATTATTTTCCAGATCCCCACTATAAAAATTAAACCTTGTTGGAAAGTTTAAGCTGCCACCATCACAGCACAACCTGTTTTACCAGCTGCACAACACTTGCCCCGGGGCAGAGCAGCTCCAGCAGCTTCCAGGAGCAGCAGGGAGGAGGAGACCTGGGCTGGTGGAAGCTGATGGAAGCAGCAATGCCTCTGCTCAGGCTTCAGCAGCATCCTCACCACCACCCAGGCAGATCCCAAACTACCTGTCAACAGGAAAACACAAAAGCAGTCCCAAAAATGCCACTTTTCACATTCCTAGAGTCAGGAAAGAGAAGCCCAAGCCCCCAGCCCCACAGACTGGCTTGCAAGGTGTGCTTACAAAAAAAAACCAACCCATGTTTGTCTGATTTTCCCCAGTGGAATTGAGACCTGTCAGCAAACACTCAGGCTTCTGAACGACCATCCTGCAAAGCCAACAGCTCCAGCAGGCAGCTGAGCCCAGCAGCAGCTCTCTGCTGGGAAATGTTTGGGTTTTTTCCCCTTGGACAACCCCAGCAGTTATTACAGGAGCAGCTGAGAGCCCTGGACAGTGCCCTGGCAGGTAGTAGCAAAACCACACGTTTCAGTTTCAGCAGGTGATGCAACAGCCACAAAATGCAGGAGAAACTTCATCCCACTGCCCTCCAAGAGCAAGGAGAGCAAGCAAGGCACGAACAGAGAGTGAGAAAATGGGTTTATTCAAGCCCTGGGGGGTGTGCACAGCACTGCCAACCATCACACTGAAGTCACAGGTCACCTCTGGGGCAGAATTTCCATCCCATTCAGGTGTTAACTGCGTTGAGATCCCCAGCTCCTCTCGTTGCTCAACACCCAGTAGCTATTAATTTCTTTTCATTCTCGTGTCATTAACGGCGCTAATAAATGTTATAATTAAATGAGGAGAAAAGCAAAGCAAGGGGAGCTCCTGCAGAAACGTTCACACGTTTTCCCAGGCAGGCAGGCTGAAGTTAAACAGTACCCAGGGAAGTGGCTCAATTAGGTTTCCTTCCATTGTTATTGTTAAACCGAGCAATTGAGCCTGACAGAGAGGGAGAGAAGTGGTGATGGCCGAGATCCCTGCAGCCTGAAATTCACCCTTGGAGCAAAAGCATCGCAGAAAAATCCCAGGGCAAAAAAAAAAAAAGAGGGTTGAAACACTCAGAAGAACTCGAAGGGGAGGGTCCCTTGAGGTCTCTCTTTGCTTTCCAGTTTGATGAAGCCATTAAAAATCAAGAGGAGATCCACCCTGCAGCCCCAACTCACTTCAGTGCCATTCATCTTGCAGCTGCACACAAATCCAACCCCAAAACACTGGAAGAGTCCACTGCACTTCTTCCCTTAAAGGTCCCTAGCAAACTGGTACCATGATTGCAGACCAGCAGTGATTAAAGACTCACTAAATTACAGCATCTGCAAGAGGTTGGGGTTTAAACCAGAAAGAAATTCTCCTCCTGCCTCCAGATACAACTCAAATCTGCCAGGCAAGCTGAGGATAAAAATTCTTTGCATGGTTTGAGATAATCTCTCTTGAATTAAGGCAGTTGCTGAACACTGAGGAACAGTGAAAGAGGTTTGCAGGAGTATTTGGGGGTATTCAGAGGAGTCCAGAAGACACATTTTGAGTGAATCTTGGAAGGAAGGAAGGAAGGGAGAGAGAAAAACTTGGCAAGAGAAAAAAAAAACCCTGCTTCATTCTTCAGCTGCTAAAAGAAGGTTGTTGGGAACTCCTCAGCCCTGCTTTCCACAGCCAGAAGCAAAGAGCAGTTCTTATCTTCCAGCCAGATAACAGCTTTATCTGAGGGAGATCAGAGCATTTAAACTGCAGCAGAACTCTGCTGAACCCCCTCCATGGGTGAGCAGGGGCAAGAAGCCAGGGAACCAACCAGCCAACCACACAGAGCCCTCCCAGCCTGAGCAGCTTCAGGAATTCCCTCAAAAATGACATCTCAGGGGTAATGTCCTAAAGAAATGGCAAGAAAATGTGATCTGTGACCTCCTGCTTGGCAGCTCTCCAGCAGCCCCATGCAGATCCATCACTGGATCCCAGATACCTCCCCCTGAGTGGCACCCTGGGCACCCAGCAGCTTCCCAGTGACAGCTCCCAGCACAGAGGAGTCTTTTCAGTTCCAACTGAAATGATTTGGAACACAAGCAATGCCCAGACAATCCAGTGTTTGTCAGGATTTCAGCACAACAGCAGGTAACTACAGTCCCTGCTCTGAAATCCCAGCAGTTCCCATGAAAAAAAAAAAAAAAAGGGAAAAAAATAAAGAAAAAACCACACTCCAAACTTCCATCATTAAGTAGAACCCACAAGGGTGCCAAGGAGGTGTCATTGCACACTGACTGTGGAGAAATATTGACATATCACTTGGAAAACTGCAGACTGGGCATCAGCTGCACATAAGGAAGGTACAAACCTGAATAAATCTTCCTACAATGAGCAGCAAAGTTACTAGAAGGGAATGATTCCAGGTTCCTGAACTTTCTTCTACCAGCAAACCTGTCTGACCTGTAGCAAGCCCACCTGCTTCAGCAGGGAACCACACACTTGTGGCCACACTGGGGCTCACCTTGTGTTTTATCTAAGCCCTGGAAGCCAAGTTTAACCCACCAGAGACTCCTGAAGCACTCAAGAGTGCCCCAGTCAGTGCATTGCAGCTGTGGGTCAAGCCAAGAAGGAATTGCTGCAGCTCCTGAACCACCCTGTTGTGCTATTAAGTGCTAAAACTCCCCTGCCTGAAGCAATCACTGGACTCTCTGGAGAGTTCCTGCTGAAATCCAACACCAAGGCCAGTCCTGGTCTCCTCCTCCACAGCTGTTCTCCTCCAGCCCAACATTCAGAGGTGCTAAGCAATAACTTCTGACTTGCTGGGGGAAAGAAAAAGAAATTGTTGAGAATCCACAGCTCTAGAAGGATGGCAAAGTGCTCAGAGTTACCTGGCATCCAACAAAGTGGTGTTTTCAACACCCAGTGAGGGGATTTGTTTTCAATCCACTCACCCCCAGGTCGCTGGTGGGATTACACCGATGACACAGTCTCTCCCCTCAGTTGTTTTCCAACACCCACAGCCAGCCCTCCTGTTCCTTTATATACACACCCTGCTCCCAGACTGCAGTCATTTAAAAGCCAGAATGTTTTCAAAACACTCTAAATTCGTCAAACCACAGAGAAAACACTGGAGGAACACACGGCCCCCAGGAAAACCTCTGCTGTTAGGGAGGCCACAAAGCAAAAAAGAGCCAAGTGACAGCAGATTCTGAGACCTCTCTAAGCAGTTTGCTAAATTAACAGCCACCAGGAAAAAAATCCTGTCGAGCAGCACAAATAAACAGAGCCTCAACCCCTCCAAACTTCAGGGGAGAGCAGGTTTAAGGTCAACAGAGCAACTGTGGCACAGGGAGCTCCACGTTTCCATGCTGCAGGGGAGGTGGAACAAGAGTTTCTGAACCTTGCACAATCCTTTCCAGCATTTTCCATGTGTCTTTTCATGGCACAACTGAGACACAATCCCGGAGGCTTCTTCCATTTCCACGTTTGAAGGAAAAGAGGGGAAAAAGTTCCCCCTGCTCTGCAACTTTTTGCTTACAATGGAGCAAGATAAAAGCAGAAGGCAGCCAGAGATCTGCATTTAACGTCTTCCACACCCTCTGGTATCTAGTCCTCAGCAGGGAAACCAACTCTCCTTATCCTTGGGTCCACAGCAACTTGAAAAAACAACAAAAAAATCACATCTCGGAGCTCATCTGCTTATCTCGGCTGTGCTCAAAAGCCTCTGGGGAGCCTGAAGCTCTGACACAGCGGGAGCAGCTGGCAAGGTGGCACCAAGGCAGGGGAGCAGGCTGGAGGGAGGCCAGCGGGGCAGGGAAGGCAGGTAGTGCCCGGGGAAAGGGCGGGTAGTGCCCGGGGAAAGGGGCAGGTAGTGCCCGGGGAAAGGAGCGGGTAGTGCCCGGGGAAAGGGGCGAGTAGTGCCCGGGGAAAGGGGCAGGCGGCGCCCGGGGAAAGACGCAGGCGGTGCCCGGGGAAAGACGCAGGCGGTGCCCGGGGAAAGAGGCAGGCGGTGCCCGGGGAAAGACGCAGGCGGTGCCCGGGGAAAGACGCAGGCGGTGCCCGGCGAAAGAGGCAGGCGGTGCCCGGGGAAAGAGGCAGGCGGTGCCCGGGGAAAGACGCAGGCGGTGCCCGGCGAAAGAGGCAGGCGGTGCCCGGCGAAAGAGGCAGGTAGTGGCCGGGGATCGGGCTGGGCCTCCGGCTCGGTGCTGCAGCCAAAGGCCGGAGCCTCTCCCCGGCAGCGCGGCCCGGCTCCCGCTGCGGTTCCAGCCGCTCCCCGCAGCTCCCCGGCGGGCAGGGCCGAGGCGCGGGGGCAGCACCGAGGGAGACGCGAGGGGAGAGGGGGGAGTAGCCGGGGGGTGACCCCCGGGAGGCCGCGGCAATGTCACCCAGCCCCGCAGGCCGAGACGCGCAGCCGCCCGGCCCTCAGGAGCGAGGCCACGACGGTGGACGGCCGAGGCGGGGCGGGATGCCGGGGTCGGGACGGAGGGGCCCGGGACCGACCCGCACTCACCGGCCGGGCTCCGCTCCGCGTTCCGCGCCGTGTCCCCCGCGGCCCCCGCGGCCTCCCTCAGCCGCTGCGCCCGCGGGAGGCGGGGCCCGCCCTGACGGCCGACCAATCACCGCGGCAGGAGGAAGCACCGCAAGCGGGGATTGGCTGCACCGTCGCTGACGGGCGTCGGCAGCAGCCAATCGGTGGCTGGAAGGGGCGGG
>VYZU01031738.1:0-11525 GCA_013401355.1 Ceyx cyanopectus
GAGCGGGAGCCGTGCGGGGAGCGCCTCCCGGTGGGACCGCCCGCGCGTTGCCCCTTTAAGGCGCTTACAGGGGAGCGGTCACGTGGTGCTGCCCGCGGGGCTCTTCCGGCGAGCGCGGCGGAAGTGACGTCACCGTGTCCGCCGGGATGGCGGCTCAGAAGGTGAAGCAGGACATGGCCCCGCCGGGCGGCTACGGACCCATCGACTACAAGCGGCACCTCCCTCGCCGGGGCCTCTCAGGTGGGCGGCGGACGGGGAGCGGGGCTGGGCCGGGCGCGGGAAGCTGCACGGGGGATGCCCGGCCCGTACTGGACCGGCCCGGCGTCCCCCGGTGCCGCCTCTGACCCTCCTCCCCCTTCCCGCAGGTTACAGCCTCTTCGCGGTCGGCATCGGCAGCCTCCTGCTCGGCTACTACACGCTCATCAAGTGGAACCGGGAGCGCAGGTGCCGCCCGGCCCCGGGGCTCCCCCATCTCCTGCCCCGGGGCTCCCCCATCTCCCGCCCCGGGGCTCCCCCCGCACCTGCTCTGCGTCCCCTGCCCGAGCTCCGCGGGTCTCCCTGCGCTGCTCGCCCGGGGTCTCGCCCGTTGTGGCATCGCCTTCCTCCTCCTCCCCCCCCCGTGACCGCGCTCCGCTTCCCTCCCCCCGCCCCAGCGCTCCCCCGTAGCCTGGTACCCCGCGGGCTCTGACCCCGGCCCTGTCCCGGTGCAGGCGGCTGCTGATCGAGGAGCTGGAGGCGCGGATCGCGCTGATGCCGCTGCTGCAGGCGGAGTCGGACCGCAGGTACCGGGGTGGGGGGGGTTCGGGGAGGGGTTCCCGCCAGGGGTCCCGCCCTCCTGAGCCGGGCTCAGCCTCCCCTTGTCCCGCAGAACCCTCCGCCTGCTGCGGCAGAACCTGGACGAGGAGGCCAAAATCATGAAGGACGTTCCTGGCTGGAAGGTTGGTGACTCCCCAAGTGCCCGGGGTGGGGATGGCGGGTGGGGGGACACCCATGGCAGTGGCAGCCCCTCAGTGACCCCCGAGGCAGCCGGGGTGGGAACCTGGTGGGTTCAGGGCTGTGACAGGTCTCTTGGGAAGCTCCAGTGTGAAGAAACCCCCCCAGAAACCAGCACTTGAGGGGTGAAAGCTCAGTGTCCTCCATCAAACTTCACATCTAGGGGGGGTGGAGGAGGTGATGCTGCTTCACCCACCACCCCCCCACACCCCCACACCCCCATTGCCCTGCTCTGCCCACCCAGGTTGGCGAGTCCCTGTTCCACACCGACCGCTGGGTGCCCCCGACGCTGGACGAGCTCTACTACCTGCGCCCGGCCAGCGAGCTGGACAACGAGAAGTTTGGGCTGCAGTACTACGTCTGAGCACAGCCTGGCACGGCGCAGCCTGGCACAGCCTGGCACGGAGCTTCCGGAGCTGCCCGTGTCCCCTGGCACCTGCCGGGTGCCGCCCGTTGCGGTGTCTCATTAAAGCCCCGTGGCTCTGTGCTGTGGGACACGGTGTTGTGCCTCTGCCTGCTCCTGGCCCTGTGTCCCCCCCCAGCTGGACACTTGGCAGCTCTCTGGTTGTTTGCCCTGGGGGGCTTGGATCTCGTGCCCTGGGTTCTGAGGGGGCGGGGGGGGGGGGGCACACGACTGCAAGAGGGGGCAAGTTGCTGTGGGGCTGAGCTGGGCTCTGCTCTGGCTGCTGGAAGTGCCCAGGAGGGGGCTGGGTACCCCTGGCTGGCCCCTGCATGGGGAGCTTGTCTGTCGGGGTCACAGTCGGGGTCTTGTTGAGGGGTGGGGGGGTCACAGAGCTGCCCCTTGGCTGCTTCCATGGGGGTGGGGTGAAAACCACCCATTTGGAGCTGCTGAGCCTGACAAGTTCCTGTTGCTCAGAGATGGGGGGAAGAGGCTTCCAGGGGTCACAATTCCAGGGATGTTTGGGGAGGGGTTGGGTCACAGAAGCGATTCCTGTTGCTCCCCCTTCCCCCCTTCCCCCCCCNAGCCACCTCCCCCGGGCGGCACCGCGAATCGCCGGGGGGGGGTCTTCGCCTCGTCGCCGCCGCTCCCGCAGGGCTGCTCCGCTGCCCCGACCCGCTGCCCGCTATGAGCTCCGCCACCGGCCCCAGCCGGGAGCCGCCCCGGTACCTCAGGTGAGTCCGGACTCCATCCCATCCTCGGGAGCTCCCCCCGCCCGGACCGCGCCCTGGGAGAACCGTGAGCCCGGCGGGGGGTACCGGGTCCCGCCGCGCCCGTGCCGGGGCTGCCGGGGCTCCCCCCGGTACAGCCGCGACCCCCCCCGGCAGCCGCCGCCCACCCGGCTCTCCCTGGGCTGGTCCCCGTCACCCGCGGGGTCTTGGCCCGTGCCGCGCGGCCGTGGGACGTGCTGGAGCCCCTGGGAAGGTGCTGGGGGGGCTCCGGTGATGGAGCGGGACCCCCCCCCGTGGTCCCGGGACCTCCTCCCCGCTGCTTCGGGGAGCCCCCCAGGCGTCGGCTGCTGTCCCGGGCTCCTCCGGGCAGGGCCATGGCGTGTCCGTGCCCCGCGCTGTCCCCACGCGTGTCCTCCGGGACAGTTCGGTCTGGCGGGGCGATGCCACCCCGGCTTCTCGCACCCCCGAACCGCGGAGGCGGGGGGGGCCCGGTACCCAAATAGCCTCGGTTGCCAGAGCAACTGCATCCCGGGTCTCCATGGCTGCGGCTGGGATGGCTCCTGCAGACGCGTCCCCGGCGCGGGGAGCGGAGCAGGGGGGACCCACCGGGGGGGACCCCGGTCCCAGGCAGGGCTGCGAAGGGAAGACTTGGCGGGGGGGGGTGTCCCGCAGCTGAGTTGTGCTGGGGAGGGCCGAGCAGTGGGTGCGGAGTCGGGACGCGGAACTGGGATGTGGAGCAGAGATGCTGAACTGGGATAGGACGGGGGGACAGAGCTGGGATGTGGAGCTGGGATGCGGAGGGTGGACGCGGAGCCAGGATGCGAGTGCGGGATGCGGATTTGGGGCACGGAGCCGGGATGCACAGAGCTAGGATCTGGAGCTGGGATGTAGAACTGAGCTGGGAGAGCCCGAGGTGCCCTAGCTCCTGGGCTGGGGTACTGGGGGACACACGGGGGGGGTGCTCTCGAGCCTCCTGTCCCTCAACTCTCCCCCCGCTCCCCTGAAGGTCCCTGCCCCAGCAGCCCTGGCTGGCCACACTCTCCTCCGGGAGGCACCTGGAGCTGCTTGAACTGCAGAGCCCGGGCGTTGTTGGGTCTGCCCCGGGCTCTGCGAGGCATCCCCACCCCCTGCCACCGCGTCCCCAGGCCCTATAGCAAAGCCAAACTGCGGAGCCCGGGGAGATCCAGCAGCCAGCGTTTCGGGGTGAGGATGCTGCTCCCCATGTGGGCAGCGAGCCAGGACCCAGGGAGCCCCGTGACGTGTGTCCCCCACCTCCCTGGGGACGATGCCAGGACAGCAAGAGCCAGCCCGGGCTGGGGCCAAGGTTTCCCTGCCAGCAGCGATTACGGGCAATGTTCTCCCCCGGAGCAGACGTGGGGAATTTTGTCAGAGCCGAAACGG
Organism: Ceyx cyanopectus; assembly: GCA_013401355.1. Lineage (NCBI taxonomy): Eukaryota > Metazoa > Chordata > Aves > Coraciiformes > Alcedinidae > Ceyx > Ceyx cyanopectus. Next base: position 3,526 of record VYZU01031738.1, read on the forward strand.
GCTTTTTTTTGTTGGGTGACCAAGAACACAGCTGCGTTGGCACGGGAAGGGGCACGGGGGGCTGGATTTGGCCCCTTTTCCCCCTTTATTTGTCTACAGGATCCTGCTGCGGGGCTGGGGCTTGGCTGGGACTCTACTAGAGGGCACCAGAGGATTGGGAACAGGGATGGGGTGGGTTGGGATAGGACAGGATGAGGTTTTCTGGATGTCTGCCGTAGCACTGGGCACCTGTGGGCTCTGACAGGACACACAGGGGATGGGGGAGGTCTGTGGGGTCTGTGGGATCCGTCAGGAGAGCTGAGGGATGGTGTGAACCAGGATGGATCTGCCGGGACAGCCTGGTGTGGGCTCTGCTGGCACACGGGGACTCTGGGATCTGTCAGGACACCAGGGGAGGTGGCTGGTCCAGCTTGGACAGCGTGGGACGACCTCACAGCCAGCAGCCCAGCAGGACCCCAGCCCTTGGGGCCAGCAGCACCCCACTATTCCTACTCGCTGTGGGGTCCAGAGGGTCCCCTCCCCGAGGTATAAGGGTGCACCCCCAAACCGGGAACACAACCGGGGCACCACGGGGCTGCAGGTTTTCATCCCTGGGCTGTCAGGATCCCGACTCCAGCCTCCCCTGGGGGCCAGGGTTCCCCATCCCTTTCCAAAGGAGCGCGGTGGCCGCGCTGGGCCCGGCACACGCTGTTCCCATCCCAGGTGAGCCAACAGATGTGAGCAATTATTGTCCCATTCGGAGGCTCCCTGGCCCTGCTAACTCCTGGGCTCGGCAGCGAAGGAACAACCGCAGCATTGTTCACTTTTATATAACAGCCCCATCCCCACCAGCCCGGGGAGGCTGCCAGGGCTGGGCCTTGCACGGAATACGGCCCCCACCCCGCGCTGCCAGGGCCCCCCCTGTGCCAACCGTGCCTGTCCCCGGCCCCAAACCACTGACCCGGCACCCCTGGCGTCTCCTGCCCCACACCCTGGGGTAGAGTGGGGTCTGGTAGGGCTCGGTGCTGGGGGTAGGAGGGTGTCCCTGTCCTTATTTCTGTCTGCTCCCCGCCCTCTCCCTGCAGCAAGGCAGAGGCCGAGGCCATCGAGAAGGAGCTGCTGGAGGATTATCGCTTTGGGCGGCAGCAGTTGATCGAGATCTGGGGACACGCCTGTGCCGTGGCTGTGACCAAGGTGAGGTTGCCAGCAGACCTGTGGGCATCCCCCCCAAGGCTGCTCTCCAACCCCCTGTCCCCCTCTGTGGCCTTTGTCTCCTGCCCCAGACCGGGACTGGTGGCAGAACCCAGTGGGAAACAATGCTCTGCCCGTGCCAGGGTTGCAGCCTCTCCTTGGGTGGGTTGGTTTTTTGCCACCCTTTGTTATTTCCCTCTGGGGTGAACTGGGCTCACCCAGAGCCAGGGGTTGGTTACAGAGAGCTGAGGGGCTGAGCCTGTCCCAGATTGTCAGCACAGCTGGGCACCTGCCACCCTTACCCCTTTGTGGGGAGAAGGATGCTGGGGGGGTATCCCTGAGGTTTTCCATGCCCCAGTGATGATCTCCTGCTGTGGGAGTCCTGGCTGCTGATGCTGGAAGTGAGAAGGAGGCGGCAGCGGCGTGGGCGAGCAGAGGTGCAGCATCAAGGGCAGCTTTGTGCCTCGGTGGCTGGCGAGATCCGCACCCGCCCAGCTCAGCTTTTCCGTCCGAGGTGTCTGGGCAGTGCCCTGCCCTCCCCTTCTCCCAGGGCAGAGGAGTTGCCTGAGGAAAGGAAATATTTGGGTGTTGGGGCCTCTCTGACCTGCCTCAGGGTTGGTGCTGGTCCCACAGTGAGGGGGTGCCCACCCTCTCCCAGGGACCCTCCTCTCACGGCATCCCTGGCTCCGCTGCCAGTCCCAGCTGGGGAGAGTTGGGCTGAGCATCCTCCTCTTCCTCATGAGAGCATCCTCAGACCTGAGCTCGGGACCCCCCACCCAGCCAGAGTCCCCTGCACTGTGTGCCCTCCTGGCACGTCCTCAGCAGTCACAAGGCAGCTGGCAGCTGGTGCTGGGCAGGGCCAGGGCCAGGCAGGCGCAGCTTTGTCCGGCGGCTGGGAGCAGGTCGTGCTGCTCGAGGCTCTGGCGCTTGGACGGGATCAGGAGCCAGGCTCCGTGAGCAGGAAAAAATCTGTCAATGGATAAACAGAACCTCCCTGTGCAGGCTGCTGGTATGTGGAGCGTGGCCACCTCCCTGCAGGCTGGCGGGGAGCCCCGTCCTGCTCGGGCACCGTCCCTGTCCTGGGCATCGTCCTCAACCCACCTTGGGCACCATCCTCACCCTGCCACGGGCATCTTCCCCATCCCACCGGGGCACTGCAACATCCCATGGGCATCATCCTCATCCCACTACAGGCCCTGTCCTTCCCTTGGTGCTACCTAAATCCTGCTGTGAGTGCCATTGCCATCCCACTTTGGGCATCGATCGTCCCCATCCCACCAGGCACTGTGCTGCCCACCCAGCACCACATCCCCTCCGTGGGTCTATTTGCCCCTCAAGCCCTGGTTCCCCTGCCCTTGCCGCGTCTCTGGTGCCATGCCCGGGGCTCAGCGCTGGCACAGGGTCCCTGGTCCTCTCCACAGGCCTTCCCACTGCCATCACTGCCACGGAAGCAGCCCACGGTGTTGGTGGTGTGCGGTCCGGCGCAGAACGGGGCCATCGGGCTGGTGTGTGCCAGGCACCTGCGGATCTTTGTGAGTATCTCCCTCCTCCTCCTCCTCCTCCTCCTCCTCCTCTTCATCCCCGAGCGACGCTAGGCTCCAGCATCTCATCGCCCTCTCTCCAGGACTACGAGCCCACCATCTTCTACCCCAAACGCTCCCCGGACCCCCTGTACCGGGATTTCACCACGCAGTGTGAGAAGATGGACATTCCCTTCCTCTCCTACCTCCCCACCGAGGTGAGCCCCTGGAGCCGCTGCGCTCACCGGCTGACGTGGTTGAGTTTATTATTCTTCTTTGATTCCTTCCCCCCTTCCTCCTCCTCCCTCCCTCCCTCCCCGCCCCTGCCGCTGCTGGGAGCCCGGGGATGCCATGAAATCCAGCAGCAGCCGCTGCAGCCCCGCCAGCCACCGGCTCTGTTGTTGTTGGAAGCCTGGAGCCCGGCGGGAGGAATGTGACCCGGAGCGTTGCCCTGGCCGAGGCCACGCGTCTCAGCGTGCCGGGCTCTGCCGCCCCACCGTGCCCCGAGCCCCCCTCCTCCTCCCCACCTCGGCTTGGGGTGGGGGGATGGAGGTGGATTTTGTTGGCAGTAGTTCTGGGGGAGCCTCTTTCTGCAGGAAAACGGGATCTCTGCGTGGGGCTCGGTGCTCGGCTCGTCGCGGGGTGACCCGAGGACCCGTTGCCCCACCGGGTATGTGTGTGTCCCCCACCCCAGGTCCAACTGATCAACGACGCCTACAACGCCGTGGTGGATGCCGTTCTGGGCGCCGAGGCAGAGGCAGGAGAGGGCAGGGAGCCCTGCGCTGCCATCCTGGCCACTCTCAAGCACATCCGCATCCCCATCGTCAGCCTGGATGTGCCCTCAGGTCCGACATCGTGCTCAGCACCCCTCGACAGGATGAGACCCCCCCCCCCGCCCGCCCCCCCCCCCGTGTTCCTCAGTTTGTGGCTTTGTCACGCTGCCCACCACAGTGTCACCCTGGGCTCAGTGCCCGGGGAGCCCCCGTGGTGCACTTCCAGGGTGGGGTCAGCCCCGGGAACTCCCCCCCCCCTCCACGCCTGGCAGCATCCCTGAGCCGCTCTCCGCAGATGCATTCAGGGCATCCACGATAAATAACAAAACTCCCTGAACTGAGACATGATGTAATTTGAAAACACCCGTGTGTCTGGTGGCCAGGCCTGGAATTGCCATCACCGCCCCCCCCCGCCGTGTCCCACTCCCCCGCACCCCCCCTGCAGGAACAAACAGGAGCCCTCGGCACGGCCGCTGGTGAATCCTCACCAAGAAAATCCATGTGTGGTGCCAAGATGCGGCCGGAGCCGCAGCGGTGATAGCAGTGGGGGACACACAACCCTCTCCTCCCCACACCCTCCTCCTCTCCACCACCCCAGAACACCCTCAGAGCTACGGGCAGCTCCGTGTCCTCTGAGGTCACCCCTTGACCCCTTTCCTCGTGTCCTTTTTGTTTTTTGGCCATCGCAGGGTGGGACGTGGAGGCCGGGAGCAGCGGCGGGATCAGCCCCGATGTCCTGGTGTCACTGTCGGCGCCCAAACAATGTGCCCGGAGCTTCCTGGGCCGCCAGCACTTCGTGGCCGGTCGCTTCCTCCCCTACGACGTGCAGAAGAAGTTTGAGCTCAACCCCCCCGAGTACCCGGGCACCGAGTGTGTGGTGGCCCTGCGAGCCCCCCGCCAATAAAGCGCTTGGTGGCTCTGCCCTGGGTCTGTGTCCGCCTGTAGATGGGGTGCCTGGGGACATGAGGTGGCTTCCCAGGAGGGTTTGGGCTGGGGACTTAGCCCTACGTGTCCCACCACACCAGTTGACTCTGCCCTGTGCACGGCTCAACCCCCCTAGGGCTGTGTCCCCTTGGGACCTGCTGTTTGGGACAGACCCTCTGTGACCTCCTCTGTCACTTCTCCCGTGGGTACTTGGGCAGACACCGGGGCCCTGGGGGCGGTTGCAGAGTCCCCGGTGCTGCCACCTCACTGGGGGGTGTTTAATTAGCAGGGACAGGGGTGAGAAGCCACCTCTGGGGACCATCCCCACCTGTCCCAGTGGAGAGGGTGTTCGTGACCCTGCACCAGGACTGGGAGCTGCCTCCCCCAGCCTGGGGAGCTCAGTGCAGCCGGAGTTGTGGGGAATGCAGGGAATGCGCCGGGATTGCCTCTGGCTGGGCTGAGGGAGGGGCTGCAGTCCCCAGCTGTGGGCAGCTGTGCTTTGGGGGTGACTCTTGAGTGCTTGGGGGTGACCTATGGGGGGTCCCCAGCCTGTCAACCCCACCACCACCACATCCCAGCACCACCGGGCACTTTGCCTCCCGCAGCCCCAGAGGGCAGTTGGGGCCATAGGTGCACTGAGTTTTGCCCGGCCTCAACCCCAGCTTGGCACCGGGACGCGGGCGGCTCCGACGCACCCACGTGGGGCAGGTCACGGTGCGGGCGCCCACCGGCCCCGCCAGCAGGTGCCAGGGGAACGCTGGCACCTCGACCCCAACCGCAAGAGCGCCGAGGCCAGGCTCGCTCAGTTTTTTTCCCTTCCCTCCCCTTTCGCATTCCCAAGTGCATCCAATTTTAGCAGCTTTGCAAAAACAAACCCTCAAGTTTCCCGGGCTGGAGCGGTGAGCGGCAGAGCGCGGCCGGCTCGCCGGGGAGGGCTCCTTCCCGCTTCCCTCTTGACAGAGATCCAGCCCCGGCAGAGCCGACGGCCCCGGGTGCCAGGATTGCTGCCGTCTGACGGCACGCGGGGGAAAGGCCTCATATATAGACCCGTGGTGCTGCCGCGCTTCCAGTCACCGGCTGAGCCACCGCCACGCGTGTGGGCAACCATGGGGGAGCTGGCGCTGGCACTCCTGGCTCTCGCCGCCCTGCACGGTGCTGGGGCGTCAGGTAAGACCAGGGGGACCCTGTCTGTGCCATCGGCATCTCTGCCATGCCGGGGGCTGGTGTCGGGGATACGGGGCAGGATGGAGATGGGGTTGAGCGCTTGCCAGATGTGTGCCAGGGCAGAGGTCTGCCAGGGTCATGGTCGTGGCTGGGGATGACCCCTCTGGCATCTGTCGGTGGGAGGACGTGTTGATTTTGCCCTCCCCAGTGCTGTGTCACTGGAGGGATGGGGACGTGCCCCACATCATGCCCCTGCCAGCTCTGGCACCAGCTGGCCGAGCACCTGCAGGGAGCCCCAGCCACCCCAGCAGCTCCCATGGGGTGCTGAGGTCCCCACAGCCCCACGGGGGTCTCTTTAAGGTGCCAGGGGCAGTGTCTGCATGTGACCAAGACAGGACCGTCCCTAGTCCTGGTGCTATAGCAGGTTCCACTGTCCCCCAGCTCCATGACACCTGGGGAGGGGACAGGCGGTGGCAGGGTTGGTTCTCCGCTGCCATGGGATTGTTGCTGGTGGAGGGATGGTGCCCATTGCATGCCCGTGGGGTACTCACAGTGGTCCAGGCTGCACAGGGGTGTCTTGGGTGTTTGGACGCATCCTGCCTGGTGGGTGAGAGGTACCAGGGGCCAGACTTCTCTCCTGAGACCTGCTCCCCACATCCATCCCTTCTCTGCACGGCTGAAACCCCCTCCACAGCACCTGGGACCACCCGTGTGAGGGGCAGATGGGCAGGAGACCCCATCTCCCTGGGGTTCACTGCCATGAGACATTGCTGGCCGGGCTCGGAAGGATCTAGGGAACACACAGGGAGCCCCCCTGGGCTTTCTGCTCCAGTGGCCACGTCTCCGTTTTCAGCTGTGGTTTTACAGCCCAATTTCCTGCCGCCTCCCAGTTTGGCTGCTGGGGTCCGGTGCGATGCCAGTATCGTGCCGTGGCCTCGGCTCAGTGGGTGCACGTGCGGGCACCTTGGCTCAGCTCCTTGTCCAAGGTAACCCCTGGGGCTAAGCACATTCAAGGGCAGCCAGGAGCCTGTGGGCAGCATTTCCTTGGTGTGTAGCCATGGACAAGGTGTGGGTCCCACTGTGGCCGGACTCACCGTGCAGCACCAGCCTCGGCTGTCCTTCGGTCCATCCATGGGTGACCAGAAGGCTGTAGCCCATCCTTGGCCACCCCAGATGGTGACACCATCAGCCTGGATCAGCTATGGAGCCGGTAAATCCTGCCCTGAACTCCTTGCCCAGCTGACAGTGCAGGGCTGAGGGGCTCAGGGTGTCCCCATCCTCCCTAGGACATGCCAGGCTGAGTTTTGCTTCAGTGCCCACAGCACAGGACCAACTGGTCACCACTGGGTACTCTGAGGACAGGGTGCCCTGGTGCTGGATGCTCTCTCTCTGTGCTTCCCCCAGAGCCCCTGGAGAACGACTCGGAGCTGGGCAAGAGTGGGGCACTAGGGAAGCCCTGGAAAGTACCCCCCAGCCTGGCAGAGCTCGACCTGGACTCGGCAGGTATGGCTGTTCCCAAGATCCCACTGGGCAGTGTCATCAGCCACTCATGACTAGGACACCCCAGAGGGACTGCACTGGGAAGTGCCCACCACACCAGCCCAGGAGGTGCCATCTGCCCCTGTGGCAGTGTTCCCATGGGACCCTTGCAGCAGGGACATGGTGTCCACCCATATCCCACACTTCATCCCTTGCTGCCCTCCATTCCCATGTGCTTTCATTCATGCAACCCTTGATGTCCCTAAGCTGTCCCCAGCCCCATTGGCACCCCAGGGCGCTTAGAGACCGGGGTGGGGGGGCTGCTCCCTACTGGTCTGCTCAGGGCTCGCTCCATCCCAGGCAGAGGAGCCGAGTGGACCTCCTGGTTCAACATCGACCACCCTGGGGGGGGTGGCGACTACGAGAGCCTGGATGCCATCCGCTTCTACTACCGTGGGCGCGTCTGCGAGCGGCCCGTGGCCATCCAGGCCCGGACCACCGAGTGGGAGCTGCCCGAGGAGGTGGGCGAGGTGGTGCACGTCAGCCCCAAGAAAGGGTTTCGCTGTGTCAACAAGGAGCAACCGCAGGGCAAGACCTGCTCCAACTACCACATCCGCTTCCTCTGCCCTCTGGGTGAGCGTCTGTAACTTCCCAGTCCCACCCAACCCCTGACCCCACTGGCATTTATGGGGTGTCTGTAATCACTGTGCTCACCCCTCACTCATCACCCCCCAAGATGGGTGGAGCTGTGGCTGCACCAGAACCATTGCCAGCTCCAGCAATCACTGCTTGGATGTGTGACGCTGGGCATCACCATGGGGGCAACATGATCCCCTGTGGAACTGGGTGTGGGTGGTGGTTCCCCAGTTAACACCTCTGCATCCCCTCAGAGCACATCTACTGGTCTCACTGGTCCTCCTGGAGTCCCTGCTCGCGCAGCGCCTGCGGCACCAGTGGCATCCAGACCCGC